>WOXC01011948.1:0-199022 GCA_011680675.1 Gymnobelideus leadbeateri | reverse complement strand
TTAATAGTATTTTGATTGAACCAAGACAATTCCAAAGGGCTTCTAGTGAAAAAATACTACCTCCCTCCAGAAAAAGAGAATTGATGTTCTTGAGTGCAAAGTGAAGTATAATTTTCTTATTTTGTTTTTCTGGCTTTTTTTGGAAATATTACTAATATGGAAATTTTTTTGCATGATTTCATATGTATAACTGATATCATGTTGCCTTCTGAAACGTTAATGGGAGTAGAAGGTCTTCCCCATCCACTAATAGGCCTCACATGGAGCCCAGCAAGAGAAGGGAAAGGATTGTTTTCCAGGAAGGCCCACACCTTCTGTTATTTTGTAATTAGGCAGTGGGTCACAAGGGTAGTGATGCCCTCTGACCCTGAAGAAGTAAGTACACACACACACACACACACACACACACACACACACACACACACACACATTCTGAAGTTAGCATTTTGCTTTGGGGCTCATTCATGGGAAGAGTGCTCCTCCAGATGAGAGGAGCCCTGTCTGTTGGTCTTTATGCTATTATTTCTGCTTGTAATTCTGTTTGTGTTTTTTCTGAAGTTCAGGGTATTTACTTTTCCCCCGAACTAAGTAAATTATATATATATGTTTGATTAAAGTAAGATTGTTGGCCCCTTTTGAGTTGCATTCCTTTAGAAAAAACAGATTAAAGAACTCATGCTAGCAGCCCTCCTACATGCTGGTGTTATTGGTTTTACACCTCCACAGCAGCTGTAAGTCGTGTTGCTGTTACACCTTCTCAGTGGATGTGGAAGGGGATGGGAGGGAAAAAGAGAACTTGGAATTTAAAATTTGAAAAGCAAATAATGTTTAAAAATATATAATAAATTTTAAAACAAATAAAAATAAACAGAGAACAATAGTATTTTGATTTCTCATAAGGACACTAGCTTCCATTTGCTCAAGTCTAATTCTGAAGGAATGATTCTCTTCAGTGAGCCTTTGAGATGAAGTCAGAACTCCTGTACCAAAAGCTTACAACAAAAGAATAAGCTGCTTACAGGCCAGAGAGGAGCTTAAGAAGGATTTTGAAAATCAGATAAAAGTAGTGGAGGAAAAATTGTGAAGAGAAATGGGAATGATGCAAGAAAAGTATGAAATGAGAGTCAACATCCTGACTGAAGAAAATAACACCTTAAAAAATAAAATAACTCAAATGGCAAAAGAGGCTCAAAAAGGCAATGAGGAGAAGAATGCCTTAAAAAAGCTGAATTTGCCAGATGGAAAAAGAATCTTAAAAGTTCACTGAGGAGAATCATTCCTTCAGAATTAGACTGGAGCAAATGGAAGCTAGTGACTTTATGAGAAATCAAGATACTATTAAACAGATCCAAACAAATGAAAAAATAGAAGGCAATGTGAAATATCTCATTGGGAAAACCACTGACCTGGAAAATAGATCCAGGAGAGATCATTTAAAAATTATTGGACTACCTGAAAGCCATGATCAAAAAAGAAACCTATAAATCATCCTTCAAGAAATTCTCAAGGAATATTGCCCTAATGTTTTAGAACCAGAGGGCAAAATAGAGGTTGAAAGAATATAGTCACTCTTTCTCAATATATCCACTATGGAAATGTTTTGCATAGCTACACATGTACAACCTGTATTGAATTGCTTAGCTTCCCTGTAATGGTGGGTGACGAGGGAGGTAGGGAAAGAATCTGGAATTCAAAGCTTTAAAATCAAATGTTTAAAATATGTTATAATAATAATAATTATTATTATTTTACATGTAACTGAGAAATAAGATATACAGGCACTGGGGCATAGAGATCCACCATGCCCTACTGAAAAGTTGGAGGTGGCATGGGGCAAGATATTGGAGAGAGCAGATTGGGGGAGGGGATATTCAATAGGATTGCTGTTTTGGGGTGGTGGGTAGGGGAAAAATGTGGAGAAAATTTGTAACTCAAAATCTTGTGGAAATGAGTGATGTAAACTAAAATATAAAAAAAAAAATCTCCTCAAAATTCTTCTACCTTTCTTACCCCTCTCTTTTTGTTTGCAGGGATGGGGCACCTGGAGCCTCAAGGCCACATGTGGCCCCCTAGGGCCTTCAGTGCAGCCCTTTGACTGAATGCAAACCTCCTAGAATTTTTTGTTGAACGTCAGTGAAGTTTGAATTAATTAGATCAAAGGGCCACACTTGAGGCTCTAGAGGACCATATGTGGCTTCTAGGCTGTAGGTTTAGGGGCTTAAATAAAGGTTTAATTATCTTCCCCTCTCTCCCCCTAATTTTGTCTTTTTTCCCCCTCAAGCTTTTCTATAGATATATAGATATTTATAGATTTATCTACAGATCAGTATATATGTACAAATATAAATATATGTATATAACATATAAAATTGAGGGGAAATAGTCAAAATAATCTTTCTATAGAGTTAAATGGTCAAAGCCTCTTGATTTAAGAGTTTTTTGGAATACACTTTTTGATAGCATTTACATTTTAAAGAATGCTTCTTATTGCACAAAATTTATAATATTGTAGAGGAATATCAATAAATATAATGCATCTGAGAAAGATGAAGGAAACATTAGTAAAATTAACTTCATTTAAATAGAAGACAAAAATATCTAGCTTGTTGTGAGTAAAAAATCAAGTTAAAAGTTTTATAACCATGTTGTTTAACTTTTGACATGTTTTCTTGAGAAAACAAATTGTTTTCATTTTCAGTAATGTAAATCCATTGTTTATAGTGCACTTACCCTTGAGGATGAAAAGAGAACATTGGCAGTTTTAATTAATGGATTTATAAAAATGGTAAGTAGTTGAGGGGGGGAGTAGAAGTTTAGTACATTTGAGAAGTATCTATACATATATACACAGAAAAAACAATATAACTTTCCTGTTTTGTTATAAAATTTGTTAAAAAGTAAATTTTTACTATATTTTTGTTGTAATTATTTAGAAAATGCCTCAGTCAATGTAAGTATCTTGTCATCATTTTGATTCATATTTTGCAAAGCTCCCGTATATACTAGTCATGCCTCTCTTTGTTTAGGTAATTTTGAGACAAGAATTAAATAGTAACTAGTTAAGTTTGAAAATAGGATCATACTCAGCAGCTAGCTTGCTTATATGAATCAATGAAATATAGAACTGGATATTGATAATAGGTTAGATTCATGAGCCCATGTTAGAAAATGCAGCAGTGCATTTTATTACTCCCTTGATTTAGATGCTCATTTATAATGTGGCATTTGTAGTTTTGTTTCTGAAAGTCACAGAAACTAACGTAAAGGAATTCTAACAGGATGCTAGTGTTGAATCTCCCTTTGGATAAAGATGAGGAGGAAGAGATGTTTGACTTAGCTGGGGAATTAGTTCTGCTCAAAGATGGTAAAAGGGAGAAGGTTTTTGGATGAGAATTTCCTTTTCACCTCTTCACTGGCCATCCATGAGCTATCTAGAATAGCAGCACTATTAGTACTAGGAGGATTTTAATATGCTTCTTATTAGGAAAACACTTGACAAATGGCTTTAGAGAGCAGATATATATTTTTGAAAAGGCTATAGCCATTATAAAATTCCTTTAATTCTCTTTTTGGTATTTTCCCCTAGTAATCCATTCTGTTTTAAGATCTTAGAAATTAGAGAACAGTGGACACTCCATATACTGAGGTACATTTCGAGTCATTTTACATTGTTCATTCATTAAGTTGTGTCTGACTCTTCATGACCCCTTGGATCATACTGTCCATGGTGTTTTCTTGGAAAGATATTGGAGTGGTTTTCCATTTCCTTCTGCAGTGATTTAAGACAAACAGAGGCTAAGTGACTTGCCCAGGATTACCCAGCTACTAATTGTCAGGAGCTGGATTTGGACTCAGGTCTTCCTGACTTTAAGCCTAGTGTTCTGTGTACTGAGCCATTTAGCTGACTTTTTTTTTTTTTTTTTGGTGTCACGTACACTCCATTTCAGATGAGGGAGTCTGACGTTTTTTGTTGGGCACCTAGGTGGCATTTGGATAGAGCACTAAACCTGGAGTCAGGAGGACCTGAGTTCAAATCTGACCTTAGACAATGAGTAGCTGTGGGACCCTGGGCAAGTCACTTAAACTCTGTATGCTTCAGTTTCTTCATCTGTAAAATGAGCTTGAGGAGGAAATGGAAAACCGTTTGCTAAGAAAACCCCAAATGGGGTCATGAAGAATGTGATGCGACTGAATAATAACAAAACTTTTTTTGTGTTATGCATCCCTTTGCCAGTCTGGTGAAGCTTATGGACTGCTTCTCAGAATGTCTTAAAATTTAATGTTTCATTTTTCCACAATTAAATGTAAAAACGATTTTTAACATGAATTTTAAAAAATTTTGAGTTCCAAATTCTCTCCCTCTCCTCCCCTCTCATTGAGAAGGCAAGCAATTTGATACAGGTTATATATGTGTATATTTCCATATTAGTCATGTTGTGAAAGAAAACACAGACCAAAAAAAAAAAAGAAGGAAAATAAAGTTTAAAAATGTATGCTTTGATCTTCATTCAGACTCGACCAGTTCTTTCTCTGGAGATGGATAGCATTTTTCATTTTAGATCCTGCAGAATTGTCTTAGATTTTTGTATTGCTGGGAATAGTTAGGTCATTCACAGTTGTGCATCATGCAGTATTGCTGCTATTGTGTATGATGTCCTCCTGGTTCTGCTCATTTCACTTTGGATCAGTTCATATAAGTCTTTCCAGGTTTTTCTGAGAGCATCCTGCTTGCCATTTCATAAAACACAATAGGATTCCATCACAATCATATACTACAGCCTGTTCAGCTATTCCCTAATTGATGGACATCCCCTAAATTTCCAGTTCTTTGCCACCACTAAAAGATTTATAAATATTTGCATAATACATTTCTTTGTTGTTGTTTTTTTTTATCTCCTTGGGATAACACAAAAACACAGCACTGTAGGTCTTTACTACAGTCCTGGTAGTGGTATCCTAGTAAGGGTAAGCATGGTTTGATAGCCCTTTGGACTTAGTTCCAAATTGCTCTACAGAACAGTTGAATCAGTTCACAACTCCACCAACTGCGCATTAGTGTGTCAGTTTACCCACATCTCCTCCAACATTTGTCATTTCCTTTTCTGTCATATGAGCTAATCTTATGCATGTGGGCTGGTACTTCAGAGGCATTTTAATTCTAATTTCTCAAATCAATAGTGATTTTTGGTGTACTTTTTCATATGCCTATAGAGAGGTTTGATTACTTCATCTGAAAACTACCTGTTCATATCCTTTGACCATTTATCAGTTGGGGAATGGCTTTTATTTTTACAGATTTGACTAGGTTCTCTATATATTTGAGAAATGATGCCTTTATCAGAGAAACGTGCTTTAAAATTTTTTTTTCAGTTATGATTATTCTGTATTTCATTCCATATTGTTTTCTTTTTACTCTGTCCATCCCCAAAAGTGTTTGGTTTCTGACAACGACCTCCCCCGGTCTGCCCTCCTTTCTGTCAGCCCTGTCTCCTCTATCCCTCTTGTTTTGCTGTAGGACAAGATAGACTTTTATACCCATCTGAGTATATTGTTATTCCTTCTTTGAGTCAATTCCAATGGGAGTACAATTCATGTGCCCCTTCCCACAATTCAAAGTGTTTTTAAGTGCATAAGGAAACCAATTTCATTGAAATATATTTATCAGTTTTGTTTTGTTTTGTTTTATTTAAGTTTATGGATTCCAGGTTTGGAACACTTGTTCTAGATAAAATGTAGAAATGATACTTTTTCAAGTTTTATTGTCCATCAGTAAGAAGGAACATAGAAAAAAGCCAATTCCACCCTAGGAGATATATCTTGTGAAATTAATAGATATGCTTTAGGACTAACTATCCTAATGTCTTTGAAGTTTTTCTTATACACTGCTCATCATGGCAGTAAGTCATCATTTTCATCATGAGTTTGAGAAGCACAGTGGGTATGCAGAGAATTGTATTAAGATCTCAGTTGTTGCAGGTGCTGCCCTAATGAGAAACTTTACTCAGCCTCTCAGCAATTAAACTTCCTAGCAACATGAATCATTCTATCCTGGGCATCGAAAAATATGGAAATTTTTTAAAATTAGCAATGGTATGAAAAATAGGTCAATATCAAGGTTTTCCTTTAGTCAAGAATTCGGATAACCTTTCCAGTTCCCTGTCGGTCAGAAGCACCATTAATCTTTTAATTTCTCTGGCTCACAATCTTTAGTTTATCTTTGGCTTCTCTTTCATTGATCCCTTATATTTGTTCTTATCAGATCCTGTGAATTTTACCTTTGTGGTATTTCTGGAATTTTTCTTTTATTCTCTATTCCTTGTGTTATCCCCATAGTCCGACTGCTCACCTCATACCTGGGTTACTGCAAAAACTTTCTAATTTGTCTTCACAGTTTCCAATATTTCTTTCCTATAATAGGGACAATATATACTAAGAAAGACCCTGCCATATTGGCCAGGTTAGGTTTTTTTTTAAGACTTTGCCATAATTTGACTGGTTGTTCCCTGAAAGTTAAAGAAACTATCCCTGAGATTTAATTGATTCGGGGTGAATAAGACTTGAGCTGCTGATATAGTTTTGCAGTTACCTAGGGCATAAAAATTAAGCCTAGTAGGGGCGGCTAGGTGGCACAGTGAGTAAGAGCACCAGCTCCGGAGTTGGGATGACCCGGGATCAGATCCAGCCTCAGAAAATGAGCACCCACACATAAATAATGACTGGCCATGTAACCTTGAGCAAGTTACTTAACCCCAATTGCTTTAAAAAAAAATTAAGCCCAGTAGGAGTCAATATGCCTTCAGACTTGGCAGAAGATGCCCCACTGCCATAGAAATCACCATACCTCTGATCCAGCACTAACTGTTGACCACATTCACTTTCACATGGAGAAAAGGGTGGGGAGAGAGGACAACTGTATTTACCTGAACCAGTGCTATGCTCTTGTTGAATATCCTTTCCTTGCTATGGCTTAAATAAACCTCCTTCTGTTAACTGTTAGATGGCCTGTGTCTCATTTTGCTACAATCCCACATATGAACCACTGAACTAACCTGAGTTAGACCTGGTTTACAAGCTTTTTCCATTTATTTTTTGTGTAATATTTATTGGATTGTCTAAAATACCTCTTTCATCATGTCAGTCACTTGTTCAAGGGACCTATAGAAAATCCCTGTTATCTTCTCTGTTGAATTTGAACTTATTGGCCTCCAAATCTGGTTCCCTCTTTATCATATCTTATTCGTTCCTCAGTATGAAGCTTCTACTGTAGTTACACCATTCTTCTTAATTTCTACCATTGCTTAATATGTATCTTTGTGCATACTGCTACCCCATTCCAGACTATCCTCTCTTTTCCTTCTATTTATAATATAGTTACCCTTCAGGATTTGTCTTATTTCCCCTACTTAATAAATCAGCTTTTCTGGGTACTTGAGCCCACACAGATAATTTCCTTTTTCTTAATTATAGTTAAGTCCCTAAACATAATTTAGCCTCTAAGTATGCTGCCTCGTGTATTTTTTGTTTCATGTGTGTTATTCTAATTTCTCCAACTAGATTTTTAAGTTTCACGAAATAAATTTAATTTAAATGGGAATGAGATTTTGTAATTTTGCATTTCCCAGACAGCCTAGCACAATTAGCATTAACCATTCAATGATTGATTTTTATAGAGTGAAAAATACTCTAAAGTCTTTTAGGAGCCACTCACTTTCTCTTCATTAATCATACCCCTCCCTCAGTATTTTCCTTCTGCCCATTTGCTCAAAAGTTCCCCTTGTCTAGAGTATCTCTCTCACCTCCTTCCTTTCTAACTCTTACCCATCCTCTTAAGGCTTTGTTTGTCTCTATTTCCCTTGATTTATTATTCCAGACAACATTCATCTATGCTAATTTTTTCCTCATTAGAACTCTTTATATATATATTGGCTATGCCCCTCATTTTGGCACTTAAATTTTCTCTCCCCAGTTTGACTGTGGGCTCCTTGGAGAAACAGTGACAGTATTTTATATTTCTTTATCAGCCACAGTGCCTAGCATAATCTCTTGTACATTGTGGCTACTGGATAAATATTTATTGATAAAGTATTAAAATGTTCTAACTTTTACGGGTTCCACTTCGGTGGTTTCTATTTCCCACTTACTCTGTGATACAGGCAGGTACCAAGGCAGTATTAACTACTATATTATCTCATCAAAGTCCAGTCAATCAGGAACTTCTGAATGAGTAGTATAGATTATGACTTATCCTCATATTTATTCTCGATCCTAGGTTTCATTTGGTCGTGACTTTGAGCAACAGTTGAGTTTTTATGTGGAGACCAGGTCAATGTTTTGCAATCTGGAACCTGTTCTTGTCCAGTTGATTCATGTAAGTGTATACACAGACCTAAATCTGAGTTTTTAATGGCCTGCCATTGCTGTTGCTTTCTTGGTTAGGAAAAGCAGGTTTTACTAATGTTATCAAAATCATTGCTTAATCATTTTGATATTTTTTATCGATTCAGATTTTCTCTTAAAATTTAAATGCTGCCATTTCAGTTTATCTCCAGATAAGGATGCAGATGAAATGAAATGAAGTGGCTTGTAAATGTTAGCACTCAGACCCTTGTTAAAACATAAAAAGAAGATATTATTATAGTGGTTTTTAGCACTTCTATGAAAAGACTACATGTATTCTATTTTATATTTCACTTGTGTCTTTAAAGGGGAACAACTCTTTTTTGTCGTCAGGGTTCACTTCAAGTCAGAAGAATTTTGAAGTCACCCTAACTCTACTTAACTCATTTATTTAAAAAAAATTTTTTTAATTAAAAAAGTTTTTTTGTTTTGTTTTTTTTTTTTGCTTTTTGAAGGGGGGAGGGCAGGGCAGTTGGAGTTAAGTGACTTGCCCAAGGTCACACAGCTAGTGTTAAGTGTCTGAGGCCGGATTTGAACTCAGGTCCTCCTGACTCCAGGGCTGGTGCTCTATTCACTGCACCACCTACCTGCCCCTTACCTCATTTTATGTATTTCATAGATGAAGACACTGAAGCCTTCAGAAAATATGGGTTACATAACTAGTTAGTGGCAGAACTGGAACAGAACCCACATTTCCTGATTTCATATGACTGACTTATTGAACTTTCATAGCAAAAGTAGAAAATAAAAATAGGCAAGGAAATGGAGAAATCTTTGAGAATTCCTTAGTCCAAATATGGATTTAAAGTGAATGAATTCAGGAATCAAATTTTAGTGCAGCCAGTCCCCTATGATTTTTGAAAAGGAGATTGTTAATTTTTGTTTGTTTCTGACAAGAAATAACCCTTGTAGATTTAAATAGCTTTGTATTTTCATTTGTTTATAGTTTAACTACTGCTGCTCTATTCAAGAAATAGAAATTCTAATGAAAATCAAGCTTCTTAAAAGACCTATAACTTTCTTGCACAGACCTTCTATTTTATAGTGTACATGGAAATGCTCATTTCATATGATGTTTGCTAAATTCAGAATAAAAAAAGACCTGTGACTAAGTTTTAGTACATTTTAAATAATGAGTAATTGTCAGGATGATAGTCTGCTGCCAGACTTGAAGCACCTATTAAACTCAAGTTTTTATTTTTTTAATTTTGAGCTTGGAGAAAATGTCAAGATAATCTATACCAGCAGCAATAGGAAAATCTGAATTTTTGTTCCTAAATTATTTACTCTAGGTATAATAGTTGATCTTACCATTTAATGAGAATTGCTAATTCGACAAGTTTTGTTTGTTTTATTACTCTCATTGATGTGTTTTGATTAAGTCAAAATTAAGTGTGCATATTTTTACTATTTTGACAGCCTAATGGTAGGTACTCAGTAGTGCATTGAAATATTCAGATGTCCTCATATTAACTATATTTATGTAAGCTGAGCATAGAACTTTAGTCAGTGGTCTGTAGTCTCTTATAAAAGTTGTGTTTCACAATTAAGTTGGATAAGCCATAGAACCACATTGACATTAACTTTGTTTTTTATTTACTTAAAAACTCTTTAGAGTGTGAACAAACTGACGATGGAAACAAGAAGAGTAATGAAAGGAAATCACTCCAGAAAGACTGCTGCATTTGCCCGGGTATACTCTGAAGAGAAAAGATTCTTAGACTCAGGATACTAATTGTTTATTCAGGTTTTTACTTTGTAAACAGGTTTTAAAGTAAACGAATGGTAAAGCACTTGTTAAGTAACAGGATGGTCTTAATACTGATTTTTCAAATCACTCACAGATAAATAAACTTTAATTTCTTATCAGCAGTAATATTTGAAGGAGAATTACAAGAAAGTTGATGTCAATTATGTTAAAGGTCATTGAAAGTTTAGTTGTCTTTCTCACATGGATAAACATTTTTTCATTTAGAAATTCAGATTTGAGGAGGTCTTAGAAACTTTCTTTCCTAAATGTATATTTTATGGAACTTTGAGTAGGACCTAAATTCAGCCATGTAGGGGTGTATTTAAAAGCATTTACCTGAAAAATTTTTTTTAAAAAGTAGAAATATCAGTCTACCACATTGACACCAAGATGTGTCCTGAGGTGTAATGATAATCTTTTCTTTTCTCTTTTAGGCCTGTGTTGCTTTCTGTTTTATTACTATTCCTTCTTTGACTGGTATCTTCACACGTCTTAATCTCTATCTGCATTCAGGTCAGGTTGCCTTGGCAAATCAGTGCCTTTCCCAAGGTAGGCTTATGTTTTTTCTTGCTAAAGCAACATTTTTGTTTGTTTGTTTCAGAAGGACTTCTGTGGTGTATCTGTGGGTTCTTTGTTTTAGAGAAGTCCAAGAGAAGTAAATAAATTATGAGTTTTAAATCCATTTTGTATGTAAGGGAAGATTTGGCCACCTGAACATCTATACTACTTAAAATATTTTCCTGTAAGGACTTTATATTAATCTATCACAGACAGGCTGGGTAAGGTGGCTCAGACAGACTGGTTTTTGTGTGTCTGGTGATTCTATAAACTAAGAATATTTAATAGTTATATATCAAAAAGAGCCAACCATCATCCTATATTTTGGAAGCTTGAAAACAACCAAATGGACCCAAATCTGTATGAAAACAGAACCACTTAGCTTAGGGCTATGGATGAGAATGATGCTAGAGGGCCTTTGGACAGGTTCTTTTAGAAAAAATACAGATCCTATGGGCTTTAGAACAATAATTGCATGTTTATTTAGAATGTAGTTGAGTCAATTCAAGTTACTAGAAATTTTCTGTAATACTATACAGTGACAATTAGCTATTTCATTAATGGCTTTGAAGTCTCAAGTACCACTGAACCTTTAAAGAAAGATTACATAACTTTAAGTAGGCTTTTACTAAAAAAATGTATTCTTTTAATTTCAATTAATTGCTTATTGAGTGCTTACAACTTGTAAGATGCTGTGTTAAGCATGATATTCAGTTCTCTCAAAGCTGGCAATCCATGTATAAAGCTTATAACTCTTGTGAGCCTGAATGTGCTGAATGTGGATTAAATGAACCCCTCCATTTAGGAGTTATATAGTGTGGGGGATGAAGCCCTGAACTTGGAGTCGAGAAGACCTGAGCTAAAACTGAGTTCAGTCACTTACTAGTTATGTGACCTTGGGCAAGTCATTTTGCTTTGAAGGATGAGTTTCCTGAAAAATAAAGAGGATAATGGCACTGACCTCACAGGATGTTGTGAGGATCAAATGGGGTAACATATGCAAAATGCTTTGCAAATCTTAGAGCACTCTAGCTGCTCAGCTCTTTTAGTGGTAAAAAAAGAACTTGAAACTAACAGGGTGCCAGTTGTAATGGTTGGACCATTTATGGTGTATGAGTAATGGAAAACTATTTTGCTATGAAAAATGGCCAAGGGCACAACTTTAGAAAATCCTGAGAAGACTTATATAAACTTGTGTGATGTGAAGTGTGTAGAATCAGAAGAGGTCATACAATAAAGACAGTATTATAAAAATGAATCATTTTGAAACACTTAAGAACTCTGATGAATGTAATGACTAATCATGATTCCAGAGGACTCGAGATGAAACAAGCTACACACCTGACAGTGAGATGATGGACTCAAGGTGAAAATTGAGACTTATATTTTTTGAACTTGAAAATTTATTTTGATTTAATATTTGTTAGAAGAATCTACGCCCCCCAACCCCAGAAAAGGGGAAATGAGAGAGAAAGAAAATAAATTTTTCTTAATGAAAAAAGTAAAATTTTAAAAAGTAAACCATTATTACAAGAAATTCTACCTATTATTTCATATAAATAGTATTTATATTGAAAATATATATTAGGATCACAATAGTAAAAAGATGATCATTTATCTGCTGAATTTTATTTTGTCTGCCAAAATTAACATTCTGCCCTCTGTTATTGTTTTTCTAACTAGTCAAGATAGCTTTCAGATTTATTTTTATGCAGGAATATGGCCAAGAAAATATTTATCCCTCTAATACATGATTCTTTTAAACATGATTTAAAAAAATATCTTTTTAAGATCATAAGATCATGGATGTAGAAAGACAAGAGACCTCAGAAGTCCTCTGCTCCAACCACCTGACATTACAGATGAGGACCCTGAGGCCCATAGGCTTAGCCTGAGGTCACCCAGAGTGCCAAAACTAGGACTAGGACTCCAAAGTCAGTGTTCCTTCCACTGCACTTGTATTGCCTCTCAGTCTAAAGCACAGGCTTGAAAACACACTCTCACCTTTCACCTCTGTGTAATTTTGATGTGTCATATGCATCAGTTAGTCAACTAATAAGGACTGATCAGAGGAGAGGCTATATTAGAAAATGTGTGGTAGCTGTCAGTGTAAGGTGTTATTAACTTGCACAGAATTATTGAAATATATTGAAATAACTGGGCATGTAGCATCTTACTGTATTTGTACTTAATAATTTATATGATGATTTTACTTTAGTATTTCAGTGTTGTGGTACTAAACCTTAAAAGCATATTATTGTACTTAAAGCCACTCACAGTGGTTATAAGCCAAAATAAATAATGCATTAAGTTGCCGAGAATGTAGAGCAAAACATAAATGAAGTCACATAAATATACTTCATTGTCAGCTCCAACCAAAAACTCCAGCTGCATGGAGAATCCCAAAGTAGAGTGATCTATTGGTAATTCATTCAATTCTCATCTTCCTTTATCAGCCTGTGATTTTCACCAGAGCAGTATCGTGACAAATGAACTCTCAGCTAGCCCAGCCCCGGAAGCTGACTAAGGATTAGAGCATGAGGCCAGCAGTTCCATTTCTTTGTTAGGAACTGGTGTTACCCATGGTGTAAGCCTGTTGGGATTTAGAACAAAGCTGGCTCATAGGCTCAAGTCTTTAGGAGGAACAAAAGACTTGCTAAATCAGTTGTTTGTTTGCAGTCATCTTGCTTGGAGACAGCTGAAATAGTTTTCAGTCTAAGTCTGTTCTTAACTTTTTGTTTTGTTTTATTTTGTTTGCTTTGTTCTGTACATGCTGAGAGGCACTGGCTGTGATGTGTTAGGAAGCTTGTTGGATTTGGAGGTTAAAGGCCTTGAGTTTCATCCCCAGCTCTGCTCTTTACTACCTGTGTGATCTTGGGCAAACTACCTAGCCCTCCTGGGTCTCATTTTCTCTCTCTTTAAAATGAAGAGGTTGGGCTGCATGTCCTTTAGGCCTGAGTTTGGAGCGTTGCTACAGCACTAGCAAGCCTTAGGTTATCTCTGCACTTCATTTTCTTTATCTGAGAAATGAAGAGAGTTAGACTTTATCAGAATTGGCAGCTGTTTAAGAGAGAACAGCCTTTTTTTTTTAATATTAGACTATAATATTTTAGATATGTTATCTTTTATCCATTTATCTTTTTTAGTTAATAAGAAATCTTATATCAGTTCTGAGTTTTACATTTTTATTATTTTAACTTATATAAGCAAATACAGTAGAACGATAAAAGATTTATATACAGTCTCCAGAAAACTCATCATAATTTACATATGTAGCCTAGTAAGTGGAGACAAGGCCCAGAAGAGCTACTATATAGTCTTCTTCCAGTAGCACATGTGAGGGATAATTTGCAGTGAAGTTTCCCCATTCTGAAAAATCAAATCTAGAGTGGCATCAGCATCCACTAGACCTAAGTTTAAAAATCACCTGATCTTGCAGGAATCTGGGACTTAGAGCAATGGAGACCCACCCCAGCCACCTCAGCACAAGATATGACAAATAAGGACAGAAGTGCTTTCTCAAATGTACACTGGGTGGTCTGCTGTTTCCTTGTTCAGGTACTTGAGGTAGATTGCTGGGCTTAGATTGTGTACCTGACCTCTAGCCAGTGGAAGAAAAGGGTCGGGGGGTGGTGGTTTAGAATTAGAACCTAATTCTACATTAGGACTTTATAACTTTGCCATTTCATTTTGTAAATTGCTTCTCCTCCCTGACCATTTGTCAGGAGGGTGGCCCTTTCTCGAGGTCATGATAAACCATTCTTTTCTGCTTCCTACCTTGAGAAACCTCTGAGTATTATTAGGGTAAGGATTTTTGTTGCATGCAGTTTTGGGGGTGCACAGACACATTAGTGTTAGGGAAATTGACAGAAGCTTTTATGTTCTAAAGTAAATTTCAATTATTTCTTTGTACATGTGCAGAGCCTTCAGGCTTCCATAATAGGGTAAATGTTTATTTTAAAATTAATTTTTTTCAATTGAACATGGATAATAAGACCTGTGTTTTTTGAGCTTGTGCAACCATAGGTACCCACATATCTCTCCAACTTAACAAATGAGATAGGAGGGACAAAGTGGGTTGCCAGCTTGAGGTCATGTCCAGCTGAACCTCTTCATTTTGTAGGTGAGGAAACTGAGGCTCAGAAAGGGAAGTGATTTGCGTGAGTTCTTAGTAGTAAGTGGCAGAGCTGGGCTTTGAACCTAAGCCCCCTGATTTCAAATCACATCCTCTTTTCCCTCCTCTGTGTAGCTAACAACTTTGGAGTGAGGTCAAAAGGGAAGCGGCCTCCACTCACATGTGTGTCCCTTTAATGTTTTTACTGCAAAACTTCTTAATAGGCTGCAAGATTTTCATGTAGAACTAAAATACAACCAAGCTGTTGTAAGAAGTCAAGGATAAATGTAGGGAATTAAGCTCCAGATTTGGTGCCAAGGGTGTAATGGAAAGTGCTAACTCAGCTCCTTCTTGGCTATTTTTCAGTGTTTTGTTTTCCCAGATGATTACCAGCTCCTAAATTGCAGTGCTTGATATCCTGTATTTAGAAGTCCAAGAGAAGAGGGGACAATAGGTGTAAAAACAGAATTACAATATAAGTTTCAGTATAGTGCAGTTTAGGACACAGGTGAAATCCTGTTTTTTGGATTTATTTTTTTTTTTAAGAATGTACAATAGACATGAAGTAACATTTTGGATAGAGTTTGGCAACTTGATTTTGGTTGCTAAAATGACTTGTGCACCCAAACTCACAGTGATTTTTCTTAACTCTTATAGCACACATTGTTCATACTACTCATTTGGTATGTAGGATATGGCCATTCTGGACTTTTTGGCCTCCCTTAGTTTAACCACATCCATATCCAGTGGAGACAAATGCCCTTTGGTGTATGTGTGAGACTTTTCTTTTTCTTTTTTTTCTTTTTGGAGGGCAGTTGGGGTTAAGTAACTTGCCCAAGGTCACATGGCTAGGTTTTTGTTTGTGTGTGCGTTAAGTGTCTGAGGCCGGATCTGAACTCAGGTCCTTCTGACTCCAGGGCCAACGCTCTACTCACTGCGCCACCTAGCCGCCCTGGGACTTTTCTTTTTCAAAGATACTCATGAGTGGGAGATTTGTTTGCTGGAACTAAGAACAAAGAGTCCATTCTACTTGTATATGTCTTGTTTCCCTAGGTAAATTTGTAAACCCCCAAAGGTCAAAAATCAGGTCTTGTACTTTGTCATATCCCTTACAGAATCTGGCATAGTTCTTTGAACATAGATGTGCAGTTATTTGGTTGGTTTCTTGAAATAGTCACCATAAGTAGCCAGTAGTTAAACTTTTTAGTATAAAGGGATTAGACTGATAAGGTATAAGTTGTGGAAGATGAGCTTATAAAAACATAGCCCCACAGGGACTGTCTTTTGGCTTTTTTTGTATCGCCAGGTCCTGGCACATAGTAGGCAATTAATAAATTTTTTTTTGAATGATTGGTTTGAAAGGACTAGGGATGTTTAGCATGAAAAACAGAAGAGGGATAGTGAAAGGATAGCTGGTGTTCAAGTATCTAAAGGCCTCTTTGGTGGAAAATGAATTTTATTTGTCAATAATTGTGAATATTTATTTATCATTTCCAGAATCAATTTAGATGATGTAAGAAAAAATTCCAGCTGTCCCTTGCAACACTGAAATTCTGGATTAGCTAAAGTAAAAGACTATTTTGTTTCTATAATGAAGTGTTTTCTAAGAAAAGAAAAAAAGAATATAACTCCATTATTAGTAAATGTTGTTCAAAATGTTCTGTAAGACAAATCTTTTAGGGATATTAATTTTTTTTTTTAAGGAACAAAGGGTGGGAAGAAAGCCTGGCTTCAGAATACAGACTTTAGTAAACACATTCTTGTTAAATGCAGGCTTTATTCCCAAGAAATTAAATGTTTGTTGCTGAAGATGCCTTTCTGGTATTGGATAGGATTACAGTTTTTAATTTGATTATGATGTTATAAGACAAGTACAATTTCTCTTTGCATCATTTTGAATGGAATTGTACTTAGACCATGAAAGCCTTTGATCTTGTTGAATATTATAAAATGTCAGTTGTCAGGTCCATGTTTTGATTATTTTGTTCTTGGAGCCATTCTTGGAGCCTGTGCTTTGGGAATTGTAGAAGGGAGAGGAGCTCTTTCTAAAATATGCCCACACATTATCTTCCTCCTAAATTTGAAGGGTAGCATGACTGGCAGATGGAGCATTGGCCTTGGAATCAGGGCTCAGGAAGACTTAGATTCAAATGACTTTGTGACCATGAGCAAGTCACTTGATTTCTTGGTGCCTCAGACTATTCTTTAGAGACTAATATGCCACAGAGACCATCAGTATTGGGAGATGGGGTTTCCACACTAGACATTCATCACATTGACAAAAACACAAAAGAGAAACTCACCCCAGAACATTCTTCTAAGGAAGATTTCAACTTGTCTTGAGTTCTATAGATGAGAGAAACATAGTTTTAGAGATATATAGAGCCTTAGAAATCAAGTCCAAATTCCTCCTGTGTAAGTGGCAGAACCAGGATCCCACATCAGTTGTTATGTTGCTTTGTCTTTCATTCCATGACATCTGCTTCTAATGTATCCTAAATGTTTCCTTAGAAAAATACTTTAGTGAAATAGGAAGCTTCCAAAGCAATTTTATGGTAAGGGTCTGAACTGAATATTCAAAAAACTGTAGCAACCACCTCATTGAATGTACAGTATGTTCAGTAAAGACACCTCGGAGCTCCAGGAAGCTTATTACAATACATCCACCTCTGTGAAGCTTGGGGTTTCTGTTGAACCTAATATCACATTGTTTGTTTTTTGCTTGAATTCACATGTTTCTCACAATATGGTTCACAAACCATTTGTGTTTTATACTTTGTAGAATGCTAACATGTGACCTTTATTCTTTGTTATTGCAGCTGATGCTTTTTTCAGAGCTGCAGTAAGCCTTGTTCCTGAAGTTCCAAAGATGATTAATATAGATGGAAAGATGCGACCATCTGAATCATTCCTTCTGGAATTCCTCTGCAATTTATTTTCTACTTTATTAATAGTTCCGGTATGTAACAGTGGCATAATTATAAGTAGCAGCTTTTTTCTTTTTGTACTAAGTATGTCAGGAAATTAGACCATAAATCTTCTAATGTTCAGATTTATAACTTCAAATAACTACTTTTTATTGATATAGTACAGTGTATCTCCCTTCGAACTTTTTTGGCTTTTGTGTGGTTTTGGGTTTTTTCGCCTTAGTGATATAACCGCTTTTACTCTCTCCTCTTAGCTTGATTATCTTGTGAAATGGGAGGAAAAATCAGCCCAGTATGAAACAGGATATTCTTTGAAGTTGTTATTGCTTGATTAAATAATTTAAATGCATTTAGCTCACATTAGTGATTTTCTTATGGTGAGTTAATTGGCTAAGGGAGAAGGAAGCAATGGTAGGAAATTTAAGCTCTTATACTCCATACTTAACTACCTTGTGGTTCTCCAGTAACTCAGTGTCCTCCTTTGTGAACTTTGCAGTGCATTTCTCAAATTAGAGGAGTTTATCTAGAAATGGCAAGGGAAAACTAGTATTGCTGGAAGCAATGTGATTACCTTTCAGCCAGGTGTACAAACAGAAGAGCTAGGTTCTTTGCTTCATTTTAAAAGATAGATGATAAATAAAGGAAGACAAAAATGAGTCATGTTTGCTATAAATAGGTTTCATTGTTTTGAATTACTCATAGCCTTTCATATTGCTGCCTTTGAAAATGAATTTGATAAGTCTCTGTTTCATTTATTTAAAACCAGATGGAAGTTCTTTCATACTAGATAAAGCCTAACATGTTTTTACCCTTATATAAAATTTCAGTATTAAGTATTACTCTGGGACATCCTTTCCCCTTTCTCCATTGAAGCTTTTAAAGTAGACTGAATTACTGACTATTTTAGCAAACAGCATCTAAATGGACTAACCAATACTATTTATTCATTCAGCTTCTTTAATTGATTAGCTCATAGAACAAGTAGAAAAATTGATCCCAGTAGTGATATCCTATTGTCATCATTTTTAGTCTTTCCTTAATTGGCTCATGGCTAAGACAGTGGGTAAGATAAATGTCTACCATGACAACTTCTCTTGTCAGTAAACCTCTCTGGGCCTCCATTTTCTCATTGGGAAAATGAAAAGATTGGCCTAGGTTCAGAGGTGGGGAACCTGCGGCCTTGAGAGCACAAGTGGCCCTCTAGGTCCTCAAGTGTGGCCCTTTGATGGAAACTTCACAGAACAAATCCCCATAATAAAAGGATTTGTTCTGTAAAACTTGGACTCAGTCAAAAGGCTGCATCCAAAGACCTAAAAGGCCACATGTGACCTTGAGGCCATAGTTTCCCCACCCCCAGATGCCTTTTAATTCTAAATCCTCTGAACTATGCAGCTCTTTGGCACTCTGAGAGGAACCTCTTTGGAACTCTGAGAGGGTGAGTATATTCTTAAATTCTGATGCTGAGGGTAGGGCCAATGCTGGGTAAAACTGTAGTGCAGAAGGTTGTCTCCTTACTTTTTAAATAGGGGACTTGCAGACTAGAGGTTGAAAGAATGAATCTTTAGTGGCCAAATGTAGGTCTATCTCTTATAGGAGAGATTGCGCAGGGAGTACAATTTCAGGTGCTTCTCTAATCATACCATGATCTGACTCTGTCTCTGTCTCATCCTGCCTATTTGTAGTCACTCTTGCTAATGAGTAATGAAAAACATTTCCTGATAGTCCCTTTCTCTTAATTTTTTCATGATTTTTTCTATTACAGACTGATGGTTTTATAAATTTTTGTGACTTTTTTGCATTGAATTATCAAAATATACTTTATTTTTAAATTTTATATTCATTGATGCATGAATGCCAGGTAAAGAGTTTGATTCTTACACAGCAAGCTTAAAAAAGTGCCCATGCTGCTTGTCTTATAGTTCAGCTTGCTTACTACACAGTTATATACAATATTGACCCTCTGTGGTAACATATTGAACTTTTTTCTTTGGAAATTGTATCTCTTAGAATTAAAGAATCAGCTTGTTATCTGTTTTCAAGGCAGTTCTTTAAATAAAATTTAGTTTTCGTTATTCAGTGGAACAAAAGTTTGAAACAGGGGCAGCTAGGTGGCGCAGTGAGTAGAGCGTCAACCCTGGAGTCAGAAGGACCTGAGTTTGGGTCCGGCCTCAGACACTTAACACACACAAACAAAAACCTAGCCGTGTGACCTTGGGCAAGTTACTTAACCCCAATTGCCCTCCAAAAAAAAAAAAGCAAAAAAAAAAGTTTGAAACAATTGTCAACAAAAAAGGGGTAGTGAGTTGCCAAATTGTTGTAGAATTCAGACTTTCTAAAGATATGCATGTTCTCTCCTTTCTGACCCTTTTTTTACTATGAAGTGTAGCAATAACTTCTGGACTAATGGCTTTATCCAGAGGACTGAAAGTATTACACAGACATTTCCACTGATATTAAAAACACCCCTGAAGGTTAAGGTTGCTCTAGTTTCTACATCTTCGCCTCATCTTTGACTCTGTATTCTACCCAGCCAGATCCTCTGACATGGGATTTTAAACTTTGGTATCCATAGACTATTAAATGGTTAGTCAACTCTTACTGTTTTCTTCTTTACCTTCTGCTTCTCTTCCTTCATTTGGTGTTGGGCCAAAGAAAGAAGAGCCTTACTTTTCTGAGCAAACTGAAAGAATCACCTAAAGGAAGCATTTGTTCTTATTTATTTTATGTTTTGAAAGTTCTCTTAACGTGAAAGGAATGCATTATTTAAATCTGCCATTAGTGATAACAGTTATGATTTGGGACTTACTCATTGTAGGTGATTTCTGGGATTCATATGATACAAGAATATTTATTTTTTTATGGTTTGTAGAAATTGGTGAGTTAAAAAAAGATTTTTATGTACACGTAAAATTTATATTTAATCTTGGGATCTTAGCCATTAAATTGATACCTACAATTTTTTTGCTTCTCAGACTTAGAAAGTTTGTCTCCTCAAACATAGTAGAAAACACTGATGATGGGGGATCAGAAGTACAGAGTGATTTGATCTCTGACTGTATTATTTAACTGGGCTTACTAGTGGGATTTTTTTAAGAAGTAAAGCATTTTGCAATTCAATTTCATTACTGTTGTTATAACTAAGGTGCCTGAGCTATTGAATATTTTCTCCCAAGTTGTGTGTTTATATACCTGTGGTTGCCCCTTAGGATCATCCAGAGCAAGGAGTCCTCTTTCTTGTTCGAGGTTTACTGAATGTGATCCAGGACTACACTTGGGAAGACAATAGTGATGACAAAATCCGTGTCTACACCAATGTTTTACATCTCCTCTCTGCAATGAGCCAAGAGACTTATCTCTACCATGTAGATAAAGGTAGCAATGTGTTTTTCTTTTTCAGCAGTAAATATCCCAGAGTGCATGCATTACCTAGCTACCTTAGTGAATCTCATGAAAGTCATAAATGGAAATATTTACAGTAGATAGCTTTTGAACTCATGTTTTGATATAACCTTTATAGGCTAAGGTCTTTCCTCTATTTAAATACCTCCTGCGAAACTGCATTAGATGTCCTTTCTTTTTTCCATAAATGCTGCCAATGCCAGTGCTTCATGGATATGAATGACAAGAACATTGCATAATCTGTCTGTGGTATATGAAGGTTTTTCCAGGCTTGGAAATTTATTGAGAGAAACTTGCTTAAACAACTAGCAGCACTGTGGCATTCTCAGATTGGTATTTAAGAAAAATCTTTCATAGAGGAATTAAGTAATGGTAAACACAATTTATTGGTATTGATTAATAAAGACTATGGTAGAATCAAGATAAGATTTTTTTTAAAGCAATTGGGGTTAAGTTACTTGTCCAAGGTTACACAGCCAGTTTTTTTGTGTGGGTGTTAAGTATCTGAGGCTGGAACCGATCCCGGGTCCTCCTGACTCCTGACGTGCTCTTACTCACTGCGCCTCCTAGCCACCCCTTAAGACAAGATTTGGAAAATGTAGCTGAAGTAGAGCATTAGATAATAACATAGAAGGGTTAAAAAAATGTAGGTAATTGGATTTTTTTCTTTTAAAACAGATTCAAGTCTTAGGAAAGTCTTAGAAATTTTAAAATACATTGCAGCATCAGATTTTCATTAGTAGATATTGTAAGGGTAGAGTTGATAGGGAAGGAGTCCAGTGTTTTAGTCGCTTAAAATTAGAGAAACTTCTTTCTTAACACAGCTGTGTTTGAATTGGATGAGGAACCATGCCTTGACAAGTCTTGTAGCCAGAGAAGTTCCTAAAGAGGAGCAAAAGACTGCATGAATTGAATGAGTTCCAGTTTTCTGACTGCTTATTTTATCTTCATGCTGTGGCAGTTGTATAGTCTTGATAACGATTAAATCTTCAGAAGAAAGGGGTTAAAGAATTGTTCTGTTTACTGCTAATTACCTTACCAGCTTTATTTCAAAGTTGACTGTAGCATTATTAAAATAGCCTCGGGTTTCCCAACCCATATTCTAAATATACATACATACATGTGTGTGTATTTATACTTATGTAGTGGACTGCTAAGCACCTACTAGCATGCTCTAGTGCTTTTACTTTGACAACATTATCTATAACTTTCTTGAGAGGTTTTCTTTCTTTTTTTTTTGTCTGATATGACAACAGCACAAAAAAACATAATAACTGACTTTTGCCAAGAGGAATTTTCAAGTTTTAAATGTCAGGTTCATATTTTACATAAATTGTGACAGCAAAAATCTCTTGTGCTAGGGAAAGGTTAAATAAAATTCATGGCTTCAAGATGAAAGAACAGAATGCTATTATGCAACTGAAGTAATTGATTGTCCTGAAAATCTATACTCTGAGACTGCAGTGTTTTATATAGGAGATACTTTGGGTGATTAATTCTGTTTGGGATAACTCGGAGAAATGAAGAAACTACAAGCGCTCTGATGTTAATTTCAATAAAGTTTAAAAAAAAGACTCAAACTTTAAAAATTCTGTCTTATTCAGTAGGGGTTCTGAAAAATAAAATGGTAGAACTCTGTCTTCAGATCTCATAATATCAGGTTTCTTCCAAATGACCTCCTTGTGGCTAATGAGAACCAAAGCCTTAATTTGTATTTTTTTGGAGAACGTTTTGCAAACACATGTATTGAAACATTAAATAGACACAAATATTACAGTGTCCTCTGCTCTGAACATGGGAGTGCAAGGAGGGTAGAGGGAGTTTGTGGCTAAAGTTTGAGATTTCATTGTATTCTGAGTATCTAGGCTATGCTTCAAATGTGTTGACTCTAGTGCCAGTATCCCAAGCAGATCATAGTTTGTGCTTGTTCGCCCTCTTTCTACCTTTTTTTGTTTTTGTTTTTGTTTTTTTTTGAGGGGGTAAGGTAGGGCATTTGGGGTTAGGTGACTTGCCCAAAGTCAAACAGCTAGTTTTGTGTTAAATGTCTGAGACCAGATTTGAACTCAGGTTCTTCTGACTCCAGGGCCGGTGCTCTATTCATTGTGCCACCTAGCCACCCCCTCTTTCTACCTTCTAACCCTTACCTCCAAACCTGGCAGCCATATTTCTTTGTAGTCTAGTTGAATATGTTTTTGTATATTACCTTCACAAATACTCATTTACTCTTTACATATTGTCTGGAAAGTTTCAAGTGTGTTATATGAAGTTTTGTTTCAATCAACAAGCATGTATTAAAAGCCTACTATCAGGGCGGCTAGGTGGTGCAGTGAATAGAGCACCTGCCCTGGAATCAGGAGGACCTGAGTTCAAATGTGGCCTCAGACACTTAACACTTAACTAGCCTTGTGATCTTGGGCAAGTCACTTAACCCCAATTGCCCTGCCCTCCCTCCTCCAAAAAGCAAAACATTAAAAAAATTTAAAGACTACTATGTTCAGGCTTTAGAGCTAGATACTAAGAATACAAATATAAAAATAAAATAATCCCTGCCCTCAAGTATCTTATATTTTAGGAAACAGCAATGTAAATCAGGAAACACAAAATAAATATAAAGCAATGTGGGGGAGATGGGAGATGTGTTTTTTTGTCCTTTTGTATTGCTATTCTAGATGGTAAGGAAATTTTACTCACCAGTATAAGAGTAGATTCTAATCTGAAGGAGATGGGGGGGGGCGGAGTCAAGATGGCAGAGTAGAATCAGGATTTTGCTGTGGCTCCAGCTTCCACTCTCACCAATCCATATAAAAGGGGACTCTGAACAAACTTTGTAGCTCCAGAACCCACAAAATGACACAGAGAAGCTAACCTCCCGCTGAGGACAGCCCGGCAGCCTGGCAGGCAGCGGCCAGCGCAGCGCTCTGGGAGCTGACCCCCCAGCCACACCCCTCCTCACCTCCCCCCTCCCCCCCATGAGCCAGAGGTTTTAGCCCTAGGGCAGGCCTGACCGACCACCTGCTGGAGGGACTCCAGAACACAAGCAGCTGTGGCCATTTCCAGAATTATCAACACATAGATGCTAAGGACAAAATGATAGGTCAGTGCACTGTGGACTTTGGGACCAGTAGTGGGGAGACCATCAACTTATTCCCCTCAGGGTGAGAAGCTGCTGAGATTGCTCAGCACAGCTGGAGCCACATTGCAGCTTCAGCTCCTGACCTGCAGACTGTAGGGGGACCAAGAGACCAGTCTGAGGGGTAATCATGCTTGCTTTAACCTGCTTGGATCTGGATTGTAGTCTAGGGTGGAGGTCCTGGGGTGTGTGACCAGCTTGCCAGAGTGTGTGGAGGCCTCAGAGAGGGCACCCAACTAATACCTCTGGAAGCTGAGAAAACCCTGACATTTGGGACGGAAGCTCCCCTGGCTGGTGGCAGAGTCTTATTGTGGCAACAAGCCCAAAAGTCAAGTAATTGAGTGGCAACATGCCTAGGCAAAGGAAACAAAATAAATAGAAAAATTCAACATTAGACTCCTATTTTTGGGGCAAAGAGGATCGAAGCATGGAACAGGAGGAGGACTATGAGGTTAGAACTCCTGCACCCAAAGCCCCAAATGAAAATATTAGCTGGTTACAGGCCATAGATGACCTTAATAAGCAGATAAGAGAAGTGGAGGAAAAATTGGGAAGAGAAATGAAAATGATGCAAGAAAATTATGAAA
Source organism: Gymnobelideus leadbeateri (assembly GCA_011680675.1). Lineage (NCBI taxonomy): Eukaryota > Metazoa > Chordata > Mammalia > Diprotodontia > Petauridae > Gymnobelideus > Gymnobelideus leadbeateri. Next base: position 174,160 of record WOXC01011948.1, on the reverse strand, counting down.
GGTGAGTCAACAGCCTGACTGAGGAAAATAACGCCCTAAAAAACAGACTAACTCAAGTGGCAAAAGAGGATCAAAAAGGCAATGAGGAGAGGAATGCCTTAAAAGCCAAATTTGCCAGATGGAAAAAGAATCTCAAAGGCTCACTGAGGAGAATCTTTCCTTTGGATGTAGAATGGACCAAATGGAAGCTAGTGACTTTATGAGAAATCAAGATGCTGCTAAACAGATCCAAACAAATGAAAGAATAAAAGGCAATGTGAAATAGCTCATGGGAAAAACCACTGACCTGGAAAATAGATACAGGAGAGATCATTTAAAAATTATTGGACTACCTGAAAGCCATGATCAAAGAAAAAACCCAGAAATCATCCTTCAAGAAATTCTCAAGGAAAACTGCCCTGATGTTTTAGAACCAGAAGGCAAAATAGAGGTTGAAAGAATCTACCAAACACCTCCTGAAAAAGATCCCAAAAAGAAAACTCCTAGGAATATTATAGCCAGGTTCCAGAATTCCCAGATCAAGGAGAAAACATTATAAGCAGCCAGGAAGAAACAATTTGGATATTGTGGAAACACAATCAAGATAACACAGGATCTGGCACCTTCTACACTGAGGGATCAAAGGTCCTGGAATATGATGTTCTGGAGGTCAAAGGACCTGGGATTAAAATCAAGATTCACCTACCCAGCAAAACTGAATATCATGTTTCAGGGAAAATTTAGTCATTCATTGGATTGGAGGACTTTCCAAAAACTTGAATAGAAAACTTGGCATTCAGATACAAGAAGCAAGAGAAGCATGAGAAGGTAAACTGGGAAAAGAAATCATAAAGAACTTATCAAAGTTGAACTATTTACATTTCTACATGGAAAAACGATAATTGTAACTGATGAAACTTTTCTCAGTATGAAAATAGTTGAAGGTAATAGAAATATATGTATATGTATATTTATATGTGTGTGTGCATATATATATAGAGAGAGAGAGAAAGAGAGAGAGAGTCTTTATCAGAGGGTATATAGGTGTAAGAATACGTATGTGAATGTGTGTGTGTATATATATATATATATATATATATATATATATATATATATATATGTTTAGAGGTATACATAGATAGAGGGCACAGGACCAATTTAATAGGAAGGGATGATACTTAAAAGGTGAATTCAAGAGGTGAAGGAGAAATATAATGAGAGGCGATGGAGAGAGACAGAATGAGGCAAACTATCTCTTTATAGAAGAGGCAAGGGAAACTGGTTACAATGGAGTGGAAGTACAGGAAGGAAAAAGGGATTGGGTCAACTTTATAATCATTGAATTTGGCTCAGGGAGGAAATGACATACACATGAATTAGGGTATCTCACCCTACAGGGGAGTAGTGGGGAGGGGGTTGAGAAGGGGGGATGATGGAGGGGAGGGCAGGCTGGGTGGGAGGGAAGTGGGAAGCACAGACATTTGAGGAGGGGCAGGACCAGGGTGGAGAGTGGAACAAGTGGGAGGTGGGATAGGAGGGAGGGAAATATAGTCAGTCTTCTACAATATATCTACTGTGGTAATGTCTTGCATTGGCTATACATATACAACCTGTATTGGGTTGCTTATCTTCCCAGTAGGGGTGGGTAACAAGGGAGGAAGGGAATAAGTTTGGAATTCAAAGTTTTAAAATCAAATGTATACATATATATATATATATATATATATATATATGTATATATATATATGTATGTATACTGTTAATAATACTATTTTACATGTAATTGGGAAATAAGAGGAGGGGATATCCTGGGAGACTGCTATTTGGGGAGGTAGGTAGGGGAAAACGGGGAGAAAATTTGTAACACAAAAACTGGTGGAAATGAATGAAGTAAAACATAAGTTAATAAAGCATTTGAAAAAAAATAAAGGAGATTAGGAATTTATATGAGAAACTATCCTGTTCTGCAGCAGTAGGCAGGAGGAATCCCTCCAGCAGCTGATGTTTGGCCATTGCAGCTTTAGTCTAAGAATGAGTTTCATAACTGATTTTTGGAAAATATCAGTCATATGTAGCAGCAATAGCTATTATCAAGGATGCCATTATTTGGCATCCCCAGATTATGTAAAAGCATGATAAATTAAGTAGTGATCACTCACACTGTAAAAAGAATCATTGGGAGGAATTTCATAAATAGTCATTCTCTTAGCTCATGTCTGTGTTTACTTAACAGAGAGTGGTAGGGCCAGGGGAGTCATGTGTCATGAAAGACTTAAAGCTCAGTAGTTTGTTAGGAGAATTGGCAATTGCAGATACACCAACATCAGAGCTAATCAACAGACATTCATTAAGTGAACATGCTATCATGTACTAACTGCTGGGGATTGAAATAGAAAAGGGCGACAGTTCTTACCCTAAAGGAGCTGTGGTGTACTGTGATAAGATAAGGAATCCTGAAATTATAATGCAAACCAATTAGAAAATGAAATTTGATTTATAAAAATGAAATGGTTACTCATTTTAAAAAAGAAATAGATCTACTATTTAATTTAAATTTCATTTTCCTTTTAGCTAGTTAATGACCAGTACAGACATGGGGGGGAGAAGTACAGAATATCTTTTAAAATCTTTTTTTTTTTCTGTTATGATTATTACCATTGATTGCCGATAGAAACCATATGGTTATCTGGAGCTTGTACAGGGCTTTGATACAGTTTATATATGTGAAATCATGTACAGCATATTAAATATTATAAACTTAAGATGCTAAGAAGTACATCTGACCCTTCTCCTCCCCACCCCAGCCTCACCTTCAAACCTGGGAGCTGTGTTTGAAAGCTTAGAAGAGACAATATCTGCTTAACTTACTGCAGAGAGCAGTAGATGGCTAGATGGCTGTAGATGTAGATGGCTCAGTCACATTTGATGATGATGATGAGAAAAATGTGACAGATGCCATTCTGGCAGCTGAGTCAGAGTGGCCTTAGGTTTGTTTAATGAACATCTATTTTCTTATCAAAACACCTGAATTCTATGTGTGTATACTAATTCTTCAGTTTGTCTTGTAACTAGCTTGCTTGTACCTACCCTTTAAGACATTAGCCATAGAAGGCACTTCAGTCAACCCCTCAGATTTCATAAAGTCAGAACAATATTTTGGTTTTCCACCAACCTGAAAGTGTTAACAGGCTACTTGTACATATCCTTTGTGTGCCCATATCACTAACATGGCATAAGTTTCTCAGACTTTCTTTGTATTCTTTTGGCTTTAATGTTATATCATTTGTGAAGAACTCTGTGTGTTAAAAGTTTTAATAAGTGCATTGAACAGTATGAAGAAAGACTCTGTTGAAGTATCTAGAAATGATCATTTAAGAAAACGAGAATAAGCAAATGTGAAAGCATAAAGATGAAACCATCCCCTTTGCCCCTTGAGTGCAGGAATTATGTTTTATTTCTGGACTTTACTTTCTTTCATGATTTCCCAGACTTTTTCATTCTTAATGACACCTGTAAATAAATTTTGCTTGTTCCATGCCCTGATGAAAATTGGTGTGGGATGGGAGAAAATTGAGCTTAGTGAAAGTGGATGGCAGCCTTTTGAAAAGCTGTATTTGACAAGAATACTGGATAAAGGAGACATAAGTTCCTCAAACTCCATAAATGATGGCATGGTGTCATGGGACATTCTCTCTGTCCAAGGATGTTTAACATGAAGGAGATAAGACTTGGGAGAGGCATAATTACTTTCTTCACATATTTGAAGGGCTGTTATGCGGAGGAGGGATTAGACTTTTCTGATTTTAAAAAGCAGTGTGGTGGAGTAGGAGAAGTACATTACTTGGAGTTGGGAACTTGGTCTCATGTTGTAGATATAACACTAGTTCATTTCTCATGGACAATTCTCAGTTTCTTTACCTCTAAAATGGGGTTTAAAAATACTTGCACTACTTACCATAGAGGGTTATTTCAAGGGAATTGCTTTAGAAATCATAAAAGGCTTTTTACCTGTGAGTATATTGGCCACATTATTGGCCTCAAAGATGAGAAATTGATGGAACACTGGGAGTCAGATTTTGACTCAACGTGAGGAAAGATTTCTTGGTAATTAGAGGTGCCCCAAAACTGAATTGGCTTATTTTATCTTGTAGTAAGTTCCCTATCACTGTGAGTATTTGAGCAGTGGTTGGATATTCCATCTGTAAAAGGTGTGATGGAAAAGCAGTTGCTGTTTTTATGGTCTCTTCTGACTCTGGGATTCTATAACTCTAAGCCCATAGCACTGTTCTGAAGTGGTAGAGTAGAGAAAAATTGGCAATTGATGTTGAAGAAGAAGGGCGTTTTGTTCGCTTCAGCGGTTGTCTGCCCAGGGGGGAAGCAGTAAGGCCCTTTCAGCTTATGTTAATAAACATAAGGATTGAACCTGTAATTTCATTATTACAGGGAACTTCTAGGGCAGGGAGCTCCTTCTGCCAGTGCAGGTTATAGTCTAAAATTGTTACCTTGAGGATGGAGTTCAGTAGATTGCCCAGTCACATAGTTGGTATATGTCAGAAGTATGATTTGAGCCCAGCTTTGAGGCCAGCTCTATCCATTAGGCAGTGCTGCCTTTCTTAATGCTACATAGTTCTTTTGGATTTTTACTCTTTACAAAGTTAACATTCCTCAGAACCGCTCTGTGAGATAGGTTATACAAAAATGTGTTTGTTTTATAGATGAGGAAATTGAGGCTTAGATGGCCATACACATGTCCTCCATGTACAGAAAGTACTCACTGTCTTGGGCTCATCTGAATTAGACTTCTCAGTCAGTTTCTTGGAACGTACTCACATATTATTATTATAAAGATCTCCCTAGTGTTAGGAGAAACCTTCATCTACTGGTGAAGGATATGGAGATTAAAGGAAAAGAAAAAGTGAGTATCAGAGCTAGGACCTGAACCCAGTTTTTCAGACTCCAAGTCCCACATTGTTGTCCAAGTATTCTCTGAGAAACACTTCTCTGATGAACTTAGTTTAGTGTTCTCCCTTCTCCAAGGGTACTTGGAGATACATAGAAGGTGGAATAAAGTCCAGTCAGATTGGAAGGACAATTTGGGGTCAGGTCTTAGAGGGCTTTAAAAGCTAAACAAAAGAGTTTTCATTTGATCTTAGAAGCAGTAGAAAGCTACTGGAATTGATGAATAAGGAAGCTACATGGTCAGTTCTGGGGTTAAGGGAAATTATTTTGGCAGCAGTGTTTAGGCTGGGCTGAAGTGGCAAGAGAAAACTTCTAAAAATGTTAAAAAATTTTTCAACATGTAATTAGGAGAAAAAGAAAATATATTAAAATTTTTAAAAAAAGATACAAAAAAATGCTGTTTGAAATGTCTCTAGGAGATCCCCTTTTAAATATCTCATAGGTGATTGATGATAGGAGATTGAACTTCACAGGAAAAACTAGGGCTTGATTTGGAGACCAAATCTCCACAGAGATGATAGGTAAATCTGGTAGTTGACGAGGTTACCAAGAGCATAGAGGGAGAAGAGGACCTAACATGGAAACTCGGGGAAAACCTGAAGTTGGAGCTGAGATGATGAGCTAGCTAATAAAGGAGCCTTGAGAAAGAGCACTCAGACTAGTGGAAAGAGCCAGGAGAGAGAAGTGTCATGAAACCCAGAGAAGAGAGAGTGTCCAGGAGGAGAGGATGGTCAGTAGAATCAAGTGCAGCTAATAGGGTTAGAAGAATGAATAGTAAAAAAAGATCAGCAGACTTGCCACTTAAGAGACCTGTTAAGTAGTACATAGGAGAGTAGTTTCGATTAAGTGATTGGAAATCAGATTTCAAAAAGAAAGTAGAATCAACAAGTGCAGACAAATTTTTTCAAGGACTTTGGCTGAGAAAGGAAGAGATACATAAGCTAATTATGGGGATCTAGTGAGGGTTTGTTTTGTTTGTTTGTTTGTTTGTTTTAAAGATAGGTATATTTAAAGGCAGGGAAAGGAACCAGTTCATAGGAAGAAGGGGGTGATTGAGGTAGTCTGCTGTATTGAATGGAAGAGAATGGGATCAAATATATATGTAGAAGTTGTGGCATTAGTAAGAAAGGCCACCTCTTAGAGAATGGTGGGAAGGAGGAGAGAGAGATGATGTTTAAGGGTTTAGAGGTGAGAATGGGAGAAAAGGAAACTCACAAAAATGGATTCAGTTTTTTCAGTAAAGTAAGAGGCAAGTTTGTTGGTTGAGACAGGTAGAAGAGGGTGATGTGTAGGAGGCTTGAGATGGGGAAAGAATTAGAATAGCTTCTCTAAGGAGTGTGAGAGAGAATCAGCTAGGCAGGAAGAGAAGGATTGTTTTAGTACAGTGGGGCTCAGTTGACATTGGATAACATGAATTTGTAATGTACTCACTTGGCATAATGGTGAGATGTCATGTCGCTCCATTCATCATCTCTGTAAATATGTATGATGGAGATGGATAGTGTGAGCAACCCAGAGCTAAGGTTTGGCAAATCTGAAAGTTGATAGAGATTTGAACAGGGCTAGGGATTTAAAAGCAAAGGACAGTGGAATTAAAAACAGTTAACAATTAGCTTAAGATTGGAAAGACAAGAAAGTGAAGTCTTAGGTGTAGTGGTCTGAGAAAGTTTTGAGAATTGGCAGGATTTGAAGTCTCAACGAGGGCAAAGAGTGGGTTTAGGAAAGGTGAGGTATAGGGAGAGGTGGGATGATATAGAACTGTGGTCAGAATGGGGAAATTTCAGAGTTTCTTCTTAAGGGAGTAGAACATTTGTTGAGAGCGTGTGTGTGTATGTGTGTGTGTGTGTGTGTGTGTGTGTGTGTGTGTGTGGGACTATGTGTGGTTGAAGTGTAGTGAGTCATGGATTTTAAGGAAGCTAAGGAAATGAGAGACTAGGGAGCATGAGGGAGCATCTTTGGGTATGGTAAAGTTCCTAGTATGAGCAAGAGTTGGGGAAGGGAGGAAAATGCTGATCCCTACAGGTACTGAACCCCTTTAGAAAGAAGGAAGTAAGACCCGGAGGTTGGTATATGATAAACTATCATAGTTTAGATTAGGTGGAAAATTTGCATGGATTTCAAAGGAAGAAACGTTGTTAAATGGTGGAAGAAAAGGGAGACCCTGGAGTTATAGTAACAAGGAATCATCTGACTTTCTTCAAGGGCCTGTGTGTCAGGGGTATAAGAGAAGGGACAGCCAGTGATGGATAGGATGACTGTGGATGCAGTGTCATCAAAGGAAGCTAGATCTCTGTCAGGTTTAGTTAATGGAAATATCTGAGAGAAAGAGGACCAGGATGAGGGGAAGTTCATTCATTATGGAATGGGAATTCCTTAGGGCACAGTGGAAGGGGAGGGCAGTAGTAGGACACAGCTGGGGTATAAGATTTCAAAGGATGAGGATAAGAGAATGGGAAATGGGGGAGTAATTTTCTCATATGTGGTGTAATTGGCTTAGGGTGACAGAAGTGCCAGGAGGTTGTAGAGGGTGGCAGATGAATGGCAAAATTCTCAATCTCCAAAGTACAGTCACTGGCCTCAGCCTGGGCCTGAGTACACCCTGGCCTGTGACTGAAGTTGGTTGATTATGTTTATGGTCTATGATGAAATGTTCTAGGACAGGCCAAAATAAACTTTAAAGTATAGGAGAGAAATTGAAGGGGATGCTGCTTGAGTAAAGACATTTTTGATACTTGAGACTTTTTTTTTCTTAGCCTTTAAATAATGTTGGATACATTGAATTATTTTAGGCCCCTGTGCTGAGTGGAGGACCACAGAGATACTCTTAACTTTTATGCTAGTATTCCCTTGATCTCCCTTGTTTCAGGTGTGACTGTGGTTTATAAAGTGCTCAAAGGTGATGGAGAATGTGTACTTTGAACATAGCTAATGGAATAGATTTTTTTTATTCTTCTTCCAAAGCTACTTAATAGATTCACTTTTTGTAATATAGGTTCCATCACTAGCCAGTGGGAGGGAAAGTATAACACTGCAGGGCCTCTAGCTCAGTCTCTTAGATGATAAGATGTTTTCTTTGTAGTGACTGAATTCCCAGGCCCAACAGGAACTTGGTTATGCCATTTCCATTTTGTTTTCCAAATTTCCCCAACATCTGTTAATGCTGTTTTTTCTTCTGACTCCCTTTCCCTTGGAAAAAGATAAAAGTTTTCTCAGGATAGATTTCTCATGTTTCATTGTTTGTCTACTTAGTTGATTCCAACGACAGCCTCTATGGGGGAGACTCAAAATTTCTGGCTGAAAACAACAAGCTTTGTGAGACCGTGATCACACAGATCCTAGAACACCTCAAAGCCCTGGGAAAAGATGAGGTAAGTTGACTTGACCAGCATTCACACTGTACTGCTGTGAGAGTGCATGTCCTTCCAGGCATGAGATGGAATATTTCCAAAATGGAACAAACAAACTTTAGTTCTTAAACAGTTTTTATTTTGGGGGTTTCCCCACCATGGCTTATTACTCAACTACAGAGCTATTTTTGCACATATGGTTAAGATGTTACATGTAGTTGTTATTTATGATGGACATGAACAGATCCAGGAGATCAGAATTTCCTTTTAATTAACTTATTCCCATACATCCTTACCCTCACAAAGAACTTGGGAAATGCATCTTTTATGCCAAATCTATCAGCTCTAGTGAATTCCGAACCTACTCTAGACAGCAGGCATGAAGTCAGGTCTTGCTTTTTCACCTTGATGACTGTTGTTTCATTCTAGTGCTGTGCTGACCACAGTTTCCATTTTGGCAGACTTGGGCTAAAGTTATAAATTATGGATGGACCCTTGTCCTTATTTGAATTCTTGTTTGGTGGAGATAGATCAGTCAGATTTAATTCTCTCTACCCTTTCCCCAGGTCTTACTTGTTTCATAAATTCAAAATATAGCTAAGATGTTAAGTGCCTTCTACTCTATTAGGTGAAAATAATAGAGGAACTGAGAGTCAGTAAGCAAGGTGAAATGGATTAAAAAATGATGGATTTGGAGTCAAAGACCCGGGTTTAAGCCCTGCCTCTGACATACAATATGTTTGTGACTCAGGGCACAAGTCTCTTACCCTTTCTTAATCTGTTTCCCCATATAAAATGGAATCATTGTATATGTGGTACCTACCTCACAAGGTTATTGTAATGCATGCCATCATGTCTTTAAAGCCCTTTGAATGCTTTTTTACTATGTATCACATATGAATTCCAGTTGTTAATATTATCATCATGATAATATCATTATTACTTTTGACTAATATGCAACTTGGATTTCCTTCCAGTAGAACTTTTCTTTACTTACCTATTTAGGTTTTCAGTTCAGACAAATGAGGATTATGAACTGTTTCCTAGGCAAATACACAGATAACACTGACTATTCCAGGTGTCAAACAGGAAACACAGAAGGGCTGCTTGTAGGTGTTCTAGCACAGGTTCGCTCTTGATCCAGGAAGACAGGGACAAAGTCATAATAAGGGGTTAAATAAGCTTACTTTATTCGAGTCTAGTCTCAAAGGGAGTTTGCTGATAATGGGAGCACCAACTCCTAAAACACTCCCTAGTCACCCTTCTTGCAGGGACCAGCGAGAAGTGGGGGCAACTACCCCTACATCTCGATGGTGTCAGTCAAGACAGGCACAGCATTCCAGCTTGTACACTCTCCTAATTCCCCTCAAGCTTCAGGGGGCTGGTTGAGGCAGGTACATGTATTCCTCTATTCATTACCGAAATCCCAAATCCCCACTTACTGACCAGTGCCCATTTGATTTATAGGGTGACTTACAAAGAAGGCATAGTGCCAACAGTAAGCTCACATGTTTTATATTACTTCATCCCTATATCTCATTGTGCAGTCACAGTGGGTATTTATCAGCTGAACTCAAATGTTTTGTCTTATTTTACATTATAATATCATGTGCAAGCATAGTGAAAATGTCATAAGCCTGGGAAATAGTATCTAACATCTGGGAGCTAGAGATTGTTATGGCTGTGGGTCCTGGGAACTAAATACTAAGAAAGAATAACTAAAAACCAAACTACATCAGTAAAAGTTTATTTTAAAAGTGGGGAAAAAAGAACTACTCAAAGCTCATGTATTATATAAGGTTGATTTTAGTGTGTAAGGTGGATTTTTGTGCCTCCTCTCTGCTTTTCCCAGAGAGCCATATAACAACTTGGAATATTTCTAATGCTTTTTCACTTTAACATAAAAAAAGAGGATGGTCTTTTTTGTTGTTGTTGTTGAAACTTCAGTTGAATTTGTGACAATAACTCCTGGTGATATTATTTTTTTTAAAACAAATGCTTTATTAACTTCTGTTTTACATCATTCATTTCCGCCAGATTTTGAATTACAATCATTTTCCCCCCATTATGCCCCTACCCAACCTCCCAGAATAGTAATCCCACAAGATATCACTTCCTCCAATCTGCTCTCTCCCATACCTTCTCCCATACCCCCTTGGACTTTTCCATTAGAGGAAGGTGAATCTTTGTGTCCCAATGCCTGCACATCTTATCTCCCAATTATAAGCAAAAGAGTATTAATAATAGTATTTATATATATTTGAAACATTTAATGTTACGACCTCGAATTTCAGATCCATTTCCTTCCTCCCTTGTTGCCCATTCCCTCTTGGGAGATAAGTAATTCAGTATATGTTGTACATGTCTAGCTATGCAAAACATTATCATAGTAGATATATTGTACAAGGCTGCTTATAATTCCCTCCCACTCATCCCACCCCCCACCTGGTCCATTCCCTACATGATCCTGTCCCTCTTCTATAGTGGGTACTTCCAACCTCCCCTCACCCCAAGGATGCCCTCCCATCCATCATCCCTCCTCCCATCCCCCTTCCCCTATCCTGCTGCAGGTTGAGATATCCCATTTAGTATGTATGTCATTTTCTCCCTGAACCAAATTCAATGTGAATGTGGTTTTGCCTTTTTAGCCTTCCTTATTCTCCCCTCTTTTGCAACCACTTCCCCTTGCTTCTTCTGCATGGGATAGTTTACACTACCCTGTCTCTCCCCATCTCCTCTTGCCACTTTCCTCTCTCACCTCATAATTTCATCCCTTGAGTACTCTCCCTTCCCAACAAAATCAACCTATGCCCTCTATCCATATATAACTGTAACCATATACACACACATTCACATATGTATTCATATGACCACACCCCCTTCTTCCATTATTTTCATAGTGAGAAAGATATCATCACTCACAGTTATTGCTTTTCCATATAGGAATGTAAATAGTTCAACTTTGATAAGTTCCTTTTGATTTCTTTTCCCTGATTACCTTCTCAGGCATCTCTTCCTTCTTGTGTCTGGATGTCAAATTTTCTATTCAATTCTGGTTTTTTCCTCAAGAATGCTTGAAAGTCCTCTATTCCACTGAATGACCATATTTTCCCCTGAAACAAAATACTCAGTTTTGCTGGGTAGGTGACCCATGGGTTCATTCCCAGTTCTTTTGCCCTCTGGAATATCATATTCCATGCCCTTCGATCCCTCAGTGTAGAAGCTGCCAGGTCTGGGCTATTCTGATTGTGTTTCCACAATATTGAAATTGTTTCTTCCTGGCTGCTTGTAGTATTTTCTCCTTGATCTGGGGATTCTGGAACCTGGCTATAATATTCCTGGGAGTTTTCTTTTTGGGATCTTTTTCAGGAGGTGATCTGTGGATTCTTTCAACCTCTACTTTGCCCTCTGGATCTAAAACATCAGGGCAATTTTCCTTGAGAATATCTTGAAGGGTGATTTCTAGGTTCTTTCCTTGATCACGGCTTTCAGGTAGTCCAATAATTTTTAAATTGTCTCTCCTAGATCTATTTCCAGGCAGTGGTTTTTCCCACGAGATATTTCACATCGCCTCCTAATCTTCATTAGTTTGATCTGCTTAACAGCATCCTGATTTCTCATAAAGCATTACCCATTTGCCCACTAACTCAACAAAATCTCCCAAACTAGATTCTCCACCAAACACAACACCCCACCCCCCCCCAAACAACCCACACACCCCACAACCCCACCCCACCCCAACCCCACCCAATTTTTAAAGTCCTTCTCAAGGTCCTCTATGGCCTGCAACCCACTCATGTTTTCCCCTGGGGCTTTTGGAGCAGGACTTCTGACCTCACAGTCCTTTTCCCACTCTATGCCCCCAAAATAGGAGTCTAGGGTTGCATTTTTCTGTTTCCTTTGCCTTGGCATGTTGCCACTTAATTACTTGACTTTTGGGCTTGTTGCCACACTATGGCTTTAGGGCCAGATAGAGGAATTTTCGTCCCGAACGTGTGGGGGGCAACTTCCGTTTCTGGCAAGCTGTAAACCCACCCACGACTTCCACCCTAGATCACAATCTAGATCCAGGGAGGTTAAAGCAAGAGCGATTACCCCCCAAGACTGATCACTGGATCTCCCTACAAATTTGCAGGCTGGGAGCAGAAGCTGCGTCTGAAAACTACAAAATGGCGTTTGTCCTCAGTGGCTTCTAGCCCCCAGGGGAGGGAGCCGACGCAGTCCCTAATACCAGTCCCAAAGTCCATAGGACACTAACCTCTTACTTTGTCCTAGGCAAGTCTATGTTGATAATTCTGGAGTCGCCACAGCTCCTGGTGTTCTGGGGTTCCTCCAGCTGGCTGCTGGCCCTGCCGCCCTGGGGCTAAAACCTCGGCTCATGCGGACCTGGGCTCGGCTCGGCTTGGCTCCTGCGCTCTGCGCGCTGCACGCTGCCAGGTCCCAGACCTCTGCGCTGGTCCTTCCTTCAGGGCTGCTGGGCTGTTCTCAGCGGGAGGTTAGCTTCTCTGTGTCGTTCTGTGGGTGCTGGGGCTCCAAAAGTTGTTCAGAGTCCCCTTTTACATAGTTTGGGGGGAATCTGGGGGCAGAGTGGCTTGGATGAGCTGTTTCTACTCCGCCATCTTGGCTCCGACCCCCGTGATATTATTTTTTAATATTTACTTTCCTCACAATGACTGTGAAGTAATTAGGTTCTATGAGTCTTTTTTTTCTCTCTCAAATGCGTTATTAACTTCTGGTTTACATCATTCATTTCTGCCAGATTTTGAGTTACAATTTTTTCCCCATTTTTCCCCTACCCACCACCCCAGAATAGCAGTCCCACAAGATATCCCCTCATCCAATCTGCTAGCTCCCATCTCTTCTCCCATACCCCCTTCTACTTTTTCAGTAGGGCAAGGTGAATCTCTGTGCCCCAATGCCTGTATATCTTATTTCCCAATTATATATAAAATAATATTATTAGTATTTATATATTTTTAAACATTTGATTTTAAAACTTTGAATTCCAGATTCATCCCCTTATTCCCTTGTCACCCGCCTTTACTGAGAAGATAAGCAATTTAGTATAGGTTGTACATGTGTAGCAATGCAAAACATTACCATAGTAGATATATTGTAAAAGACTGATTATATTTCCCTCCCTTCTATCCCACCTCCCACTTGGTCTATTCCCTACTTTGATCCTGTCCCTTTTCAAAAGTGGGTGCTTCCAACTTCCCTTCCCTCCTGCCTTCCCTTCTATCATCTCATCCCCTTCCCCCCTACTCTCCTGTAGGGTGAGATATCATATTTAGTATGTATATTATTCTCTCCCTGATGCAAATTCAGTGAGAATAAGGTTTTGCCTTTTTGCCTTCCTGTTCTTCCCCTCCCTTGTAACCATTTTCTCTTGCCTCTTCTATATGAGAGAGTTTACCTCATTCTGTCTCTCCCCATCTATTCTCGTTATACTCCTCTGTCACCTCTTAATTTCACCTTTTAAGTATCATCCCTTCTTATTAAATTCGACCTATGCCCTCTATCTTTGTATACCTGTAAACATATATACACACATTCACATATGTGTTCATATGCCCATATACCCTTCTTCAACTATTTTCATAGTGAGAAAAGTTTCATCAGTTACAGTTAGCGTTTTTCCATGTAGGAATGTAAATAGTTCAACTTTGATAAGTTCCTTATGATTTCTTTTCCCAGTTTACCTTCTCATGCTTCTCTTGCTTCTTGTATCTGAATGTCAAATTTTATATTCAACTCTGTTTTTTTCCTCAAGAATGCTTGAAAGTCCTATATTCCACTGAACTGACCAAATTTTCCCCTGAAACATGATACTCACTTTTGCTGGGTAGGTGATTCTTGGTTTTAATCTCAGCTCCTTTGCCCTGCGGAATATCATATTCCAAGCCCTTTGATCCCTCAGTGTAGAAGGTGCCAGATCCTGTGCTATCCTGATTGTGTTTCCACAATATTGAAATTGTTTCTTCCTGGCTGCTTGTAGTATTTTCTCCTTGATCTGGGAATTCTGGAACCTGGCTATAATATTCCTAGGAGTTTTCTTTTTGGGATCTTTTTCAGGAGGTGATCTGTGGATTCTTTCAACCTCTATTTTGCCCTCTGGTACTAAAACATCAAGGCAATTTTCCTTGATAATTTCTTGAAGGATGATTTCTGGGTTCTTTCTTTGATCATGGCTTTCAGGTAGTCCAATAATTTTTAAATTATCTCTCCTGGATCTATTTTCCAGGTCAGTGGTTTTGCCCATGAGCTATTTCACATTGACTTCTATTCTTTCATTTCTTTGGATCTGATTAACAAAATCTTGATTTCTCGTAAAGTCACTAGCTTCCATTTGCTCCAGTCTAATTCTGAAGGAATGAATCTCCTCAGTGAGCTTTTGAGATTCTTTTTCCATCTGGCAAATTTGGCTTTTTAAGGCATTCTTCTCCTCATTGCCATTTTGTGCCTCTTTTGCCATTTGAGTTAGTCTATTTCTCAAGGTGTTGTTTTCCTCAGTCAGGCCGTTGACTGTCATTTCATACTTTTCTTGCATCTTTCTCATTTCTCTTCCCAATTTTTCTTCCACTTCTCTTATCTGCTTCTTAAGGTCCTCTAAGGCCTGTAACCAGCTCATATTTTCATTTGGGGCTTTGGTGCAGGAATTCTAACCTCAGAGTCCTCTTCCTGTTCCATGCTTCGATCCTCTTTGCCCCCCAAATAGGAGTCTAATGTTGAATTTTTCTATTTATTTTGTTTCCTTTGCCTAGGCATGTTGCCACTCAATTACTTGACCCTTGGGCTTGTTGCCACAATAGGACTCTGCCACCAGCCAGGGGAGTTTCTGTCCCAAACGCTGGGGTTTTCTCAGCTGCCAGAGGTACCAGTTGGGTGCCCTCTTTGAAGCCTCCACACACTCTGGCAAGCTGGTCACACACCCCAAGACCTCCATCCCAGACTGCAATCCAGATCCAAGAAGGTTAAAGCCAGAGCAATTACCCCCAAGACTGATTGCCTGGTTCCCCTGCAGTCTGCAGTCCAAGAGCTGAAGCTGCCGTGTGACTATGGCTGGGCTGAAGCATCTCAGCAGCTTCTCCATCTCAGCGGTTTTTCACCCCCAGGGAAAGAGGCCAATGCACTCTCCCAGCTAATGAGTCCCAATGTCTTTACTGCACTAACCTCTCACTTTGTCCTTGGCATCTATGTGTTGGTAATTCTGGAAATGCCACAGCTGCTGGTGTTCTGGTTTCCCTCCAGCCTGATGTTGGTCGGGTCGCCCTGGGACTAAAACTTCCTACTTACATGGGCCTGGGCTGGGCTCCCAGAGTGCTGAGCTGGCTGCTCCCTGCCAGGTTGCCAGGCTGTCCTCAGGGGGAGGTTAGCTTCTCTGTGTCATTTTGTGGGTTCTGCAGCCCCAGAGTTTGTTCAGAGTCCCCTTTTATATAAATTGGAAGTGGTGTGGGCCGGCGTGCCATGGAAGCGCTGTTTCTACTCCACCATTTTGACTCGCCCAGGTTCTGAGTCTTAAATATGTCCATTTAACAAATGTGGATATTCTTATAAATGTAAATTGATCTCTTGAAAAACAAAATCCCTTTCCTTTGATGCTAAAGTCATTTCAAGCTAACTGCTGTTTGTTTCTCTTGCCAAAATGAACTTGTCAGATCTTCTCCAGCTTCCTTTCTCACAAGTTCCCTCTTCTTGAATCCCAGTGTTTTTTTTGGGGTCTTTGTCATACACAGCCACTGCTGCTGCTCTGTTCCAACCTTGGAAGGATCTCCTGAGTGGAAGAATAAACTTAGATTGATTTGAGTCTTTTTAAGCTCTGCAATACACATTTTTTTTTTAATTTTTGCTTTTTGGAGGGCAGTTGGGGTTAAGTAACTTGCCCAAAGACCCACAGCTACTTTTTGTGTTAAGTGTCTGAGGCTGGATTTGAACTCATGTCCTCCTCACTCCAGGGCTGGTGCTCTATTCACTGAGCTTAGCTGCCCCTAGTCTATTTTTTAAGGTGTTATTTTCTTCAGTATTTTATGGGTCTTCTTTAGCAAGCTGTTGACTCATTTTTCATGATTTTCTTGCAGCACTCTCATTTCTCTTCCCAATTTTTCCTCTACTTCCACATTTGATTTTCAATATCATTTTTGTGTTCTTCCATGGCCTTGTTATAATTTTACTATTTATTTCTCCTTTCAGTTCATTTAATATGTAGATGCTATGTGTATATGCTTTGGTGCATATATGGTAAGCATTTATGTTGATTTATTGTTTTTGGTGCCTTTAAGCATAATGTGGTTTCTCTTTTTATCTTGCTTACCTGTACTGTATACCTTCATCTAAAGTCATGATTGCTACCCTTGCTTTTTTTAGTTCATCTGAAACATAACAGATTTTGCTCCAGCCTTTCATTTTAACTCTGTGTAAATCTTATGTTTCAAGTCATTTCTGTGCTGAAGTTTCATATCTCTAGTTGACTCTTGTCTTTGACATGTCAAGCTGACTGTTCCCCAGATATCTAAAAAACTCCTTATGTCCAAAATGGACCTCATTGTCCACCCAAGCTGTCCCCTCCTCCTGACGTCACTATCCAATAAGTTACTCAAGCTAGTGATCTGGGTGTCTTCTTTGCTTCTCATTCTCTCGTCCTTCCCCCATATATAGTCTGTTGCCAAATTCTGTTGATTCTACCTTTATAACATATTTCATGTACATGCTCTTCTCTCCTCTGACACTATGACCCCTCTGGTACAAGCACACCCATCACCCCGCCTTCCGGTTGGTCTTCCTGCATCAAATCTCTCACTATACCATTCCATCCTCTACTCAGTTGTCAGATTTATTTTCCTAAAGCATGGGTCTGATCATGTCATCTCTTTACTCAGTAAAGTCAGGTGTTTCTGTATTAGGTCCAGGAACAAATATAAAATATTCTGGCTTGTAAAGACCATCATAATCTGGTTTTTTGCCTTTTAGAATTTCTTATTCTTAAGTGCCCTTCTCTTTTATAGTGGCAGCTTCCTATTCTTGTATGATCATCATTGTGGTTCCTTGGTACTTGTACTGTTTCTTTCTAGCTACTTGCAGTACTTTTTCTTTGGCCTGGAAATTATGGATTTTGGTTGTGATGTTCTGGGAGTGCTCATTGTGAGGTGACTCTAAGAAGATGACCAATGGATTCTTTCTATTTTTACTCCGCCCTCTAGTTTTAAGATTTTTGCATGGTTTTCACTTACGATTTTTAAAAGTATGGTAACCAGGCTTTTTGGAGGAGTTCAGGATTTTCAAGTCGTCTGATTCTTGGATCATTTCTCCTTGACCTTTTCCTTGATATTTTGTTTTTGATATTATATTTGTTACATTTTCTTCTGTTTGCTTTTTTTCCCTTTTGATTTTGTTTCTGTATTTCTTGTTGTCTCATTGAGTTGTTTTCTGTTTGACCCATTTTGATTTTTAGGGTAAGGTTTCCTGATGTTAATTTTAAAGTATTAATTCTTCTTGCCATTTATTCTTCCTTGCCCTTCCATTTTATATGTCTTATTTAATTTCTTCCAGATACACTTGTGGTTCTTGTGGGCAGGGGATTTTTTTTTTAACTGATGCTCTACTTGGACTTGTTTACTCTTGGTCATATTTTGGTCCAAAGTATTTCTTCATTTCCTTTAACATCTTTTCCTGTTTACTGATATTGCCAGCATCCTTAAAAGTATAAGAAGACTGGAAAGGTAGCAAGGGGCAAGGTTACGAAGGACTTTGAATGCCAAATAGGGCATTTTTGTATTTGATTCTGAAGGCAATATGAGCTATTGGAGTTTGTAGAATGTCACGATCAGATCTGTGTTTTAGGAAAATCACTTTGGTGGCTGAATAGAGAATGGAGTGGGAAGGACTTGAGGCAACCTGGCCAACTGCCGTGTCATTCCAATAATCCAGATGCGAGGTGATGAGATCCCACACTAGAATGGTGTCAGTGTCAGAGGAGAAAAGGGGACATGTTTGAGAAATGTTGGAAAGGTATAATCAGTAGGCCTTGGCAACAACTTAAATATGGGGTGTGTGAGGGAGAGAGATTCCTAGTTTATTAGCCTGAGGGACTGGGAGGATGGTGTTGCCCTCTACAGCAATAGTAGGAAGTGGGGGGGGGGCATTAGTAATGGAATTTAAAGATCCCCCTGTATTGGCTTGGTTTTCTAGTTGAGTGTTGAATCCCAGAGCTTGTGAATCCCACTTGTGGGATGGACTTGTTGATGTGAAAAGAGAGGGCTGAACTGGGAGGAGCTGGTGCCGTGGATTTAGAGAAGAGGTCCAAGCAGAGAGAAGGCCTGAACAGAGAGAGGCAGAAGAACTTTTGGAAGCAGCATCGTGGAGGCAGAGAGAGAGGATTGCTGAGGGCCAGCTGGAACTGCCTAGGACTTTTGAGAGCTGCCACCTGGAGCTGCCAAGGACTAAGGAGACATGGCTGTGATGCTGGTATTTTGTCTGTTTTGATGTTGTTTTGCCAGATTCGTCCACTGATGAAGGACAGTGCTGTTGTTGTGGAGGTCCTGGAACCTTGCTGTTGTTCAGAAGCCCTGAAGGATTTTCTTGTTGTATGTTTACAGAAATCCTGGAAGAGGGTCTTGCTTATATTTTCAGGGGTCCTGAGACTGTTCTGCAGACAGAGAGTGAATTGATGAGGACACTGGCAATATATATTGTGGCTTTGTTAAGTCTCTTCAGGAACAGAGATTGCTGAGAACTTGCCTGGGATCAAGATGAAGAAAAGACCTCTCTTTTCACATCAACAAGTCCATCCCACGAGTGGGATTCACAAGCTCTGGGTTTTAACACTCAACCTGAAAACCAAGCCAATACAGGGGGATCTTTAAATTCCATGACCATTACATAGGGGAAATGTAATAAATTCTGTTTTAGACATTGAATTTAAGATGCCTACTGGACATGCAGTTCACGGTGTCTGGAAGGCAGTTGGAGCTAACAAGATTGAAGGTCAGCAGAGACTGGAGCAGGGTAGTTAGACTTGAGAATCATCAGCATAGAGATGGCAATTAAGTCTAGGGGAGTGGATGAGAAAGCCAGTGGCTTTGGCGGATTTGTGCCGATGTTTCAGCAAAATAACTTTTGGAGTTTGTGTAGAAAAAAGCATGGCTCATTTCTGTCTCTTGGAGCATCTGAAGAAAGGTCAGGTATTATTTATGCTGTTAAAGCAATGAACCTTCTAGGGAGTGGGAGGTAAGATTCTGAGGCCTCCAAGCTTATTTCCTAATCTGTGGTGGGCATGGCTTGGGAGCATGTGCCTTTCAATTAAATGTAATAAATATTTATTGAGCCTTTTCCATACTAGTGGCATTGAGCCAAGCATTGAGGGGGATACATGAAATATGAGATATCCTCCCTGGTTCCAAGGAGCTTACCATCTTCTGAGATGGAGAGGAGGGGATAAGGACCTGCCTTCCCCCTTCCCCCCAAGCTAGAAATGATCCCTCTCCCCTTTCAATTTTTATTACATTTCATTTGTTCCCTTTTGTTCATAACATTTTGCTTCACATTAAAAAGGAAATAAAGATTTGTTTGAGGAATGATTTAAAGCCTGACTTACCTGGAGTGGAGTTATATGAAAGATAGAGCCGGACAGTTAAATCACTAGGGTTTTAAATGCCAAACTAAGGAGTTTGACTTTATTTTTATTAGTGAGAAGTTTCTGTGTATGTTATTAGTGTTAAGGATAAAGCCACCTGATTCACAAAATCTAGTATTTTGATTAATTGCATCGACTACATTATAATGACTCCCAGCAGAAACTTGAGCTTATTTTAGATTTATTAGTGTTACAGTTGAAATGTGGCACAAAGATCTGAGCATGATCAATTTATTGACAAGGCATGAATTTGCCAATAAACAGGGTCTCAGCCCCCTCAGAAAAACTAAACCTGAGGGGGACAGTTCTCTTTTATAGACAAAAGGAGAAGCATCCAGAATAGAAGGCAGCATCATAGATAGGAAAAATAATATTATTGGCTAAAAAGTCTGTGGCATCATAGTTATGAGGAACAATATGACTGGCAGGGAATTGGAAACCAGAGGCTAGCAACAACCCTTCCTTCCATTCTGTCACTAAGAACAGTTTAGCAGTAGTGGACCAGGCTTCCTTGGATAACAGACTAGATTTGGTGGCATCTACCTGCACCCTTCAAGGATAACAGATTTCCTCAAAGCAACAACAGATCAGTGATTAGCAGGGGAACTGAACTTCTAAATTTAATTCAGAGACAATGAGCAATTTATAGGAAAGCTGAATTTCCAAACTCAACTCTGAGTCAAATGAAACATGCATGACTTAGGCACTTACAAAAATGTTGGCAATGATACAGAATTAAATCAATAACAAAATAGAATCACTTGATTTTCCCAATTTTCATTAGATACCTTTATCTATATTAGGCTTTCACTTCTGATTATATAATCATAGATTTAGAACCCTCTCACTTTATAGATGAATAAAAAACTGAGACCAGAGAAAATAAGTGATCAGCATGAGGGTGACAGGTAAGCAAAAGACAGTTGGGATTCACACTCAGGTCTCTAACTCCAGATCTAGTACCTTTTCAGCCAGGACAGGAGTGTTACTTTGTCACTTCGATTCAAGATGACCACTTGTGGTTGCATGACAAGATAAATAAGTCATTTTTTCCTTCTGTTTTTAGACTCTGAAGCGCCAAAGTATTCTGGCCCTTTCCTTCTTTAACAGCATCTTAGCTCATGGTGATCTTCGAAACAACAAACTTAATCAGCTGTCTGTCAACCTGTGGAATCTAGCGCAGAGGCATGGCTGTGCAGACACCAGGACCATGGTAAGGGTGGCACAACAGCCTTCCTTCCTCTTAAGCCACAAGTGATTTATATACATACATACATACATACATACATATATATATATATATATACACACACACACACACACACACATACACACACACACACACACACACGTATGTATAGGGATATTACGGAGCACTCTGTGGATGAGGAAGGCTTAATAAAGAACTCAGAAGTAGAACCCTCTGAAGTGAGAGGTGTTGATAAATACCCGACAGCTCCCCAGGCTTACTACCTTTTAGAAAGGCCACAGACACATATCTTTGTGAGGCCACCTTCTTTGTAAACAGTGACAGTTGAAAAGTTTAGTAATTTTGGAAGAAAATGCTGTATCTAAAACAATGTCTAATTTCTGGTAAAGCATCTATCTTTAGTGCACATATAACCCAGTTAACTCACATAGAGTTTTATTTAAAGGCTTTCTTTCCTCCTGCTTCCTTTAGAGTTCTTACCTATTTTTTTGTTGTTGGTTTTGGGTTTTTTTTGCGGGGGGGACTCAGAAGTAGGCCTCTAGGCAAGAATTCTTAAACTTACTCAGCTGATTTGGCAAGTACCTTAGGGGAGTTGGGCCTGAGAATTATGAACCAGAAGGAAATACTTCTTTATTTTTCCTTTTAGGTGAAAACTCTGGAATATATCAAGAAAAGAAGCAAACAACCAGGGATGAATCATTTGTCAGAACTGGCCCTCAGGCTCCCACTGCAAACCAGGACCTAACCAATATAGCCTCTTTCCTGAGCCCTGAGCCCAGGATTCTGTAGCTAAGTCAGGAAATAGATACTCTATCCTAGGCTCTCAATGGAATTTAGTCTTCTTTCATTTTAAGAATCCCCTAACATACAGCAGATTAGCTTTTATTTGACATTGTCTTAAATATTCTGACAATGAAAAGAAGGTTAAAATCAGATTTCATCATATCATCAATTCACATCTGCCAGTAAAGGGCATCTTGGTTTCTGTTTGCAAATAACCTTTTAGATCTCAGCAAGCAGCCTTCTAGTAAGTCTAAAGGTCCTCTAAGAAGAAATTAGTACATGTAAATGTGAAGAGCCTCCTAATTCCTTCTTTTTTAAAGGTAATCCTAAAATTCTATTTGGAAAGGCAGCATGTGTTAGTCCTGAGGATGGAGGTAGGAAGAGCTGGGTGTGAATTATGTTTCAAATGCTTACTGCTCATGTAACACCACCAAATTATTTAACCTCTCAGAGCCAGTTTCTTAATCAGTGAATAGCTAATACTTGTAGAACCTGCCTCACAGGATTTGTGAGACTAAAATGAGAAAATGTATATAAAAGGCTTTGTTTGCAAACGTGTTTAAATTGTATTTTTACTTAAAAAGTCACTACGGCATACTTATGCCCATTCTCAATTTTTTTATCTTTGAAAAACTAATTTCCATAAAACAGCCTTCTTGGACTTTTTAAAAAGGCTAACATATTAATAAGTAGATTTAAAACTACTTCCTTTGATTGTAATTTTCCACCCTAAAATCCGTGAACTTGCTGAACTTCGTGGGGTTTCTCTCTTTCCCTTGTACCAGATATGGTATCTAACATCATTACTTGCACAGGAACACACTCCATCCAGCAGTTTGTCCAACTTGTCATTTTATAGAAGAGTTTGAGTCAAAGTTGAAGAAGCAAAAACATATTTACAGACATAGATATGGAGAGAAAGCTAGCCTTGGCAATAAAAAATTGAGCTACAGGGAGATCCTGGAAGCTCAGTTGAGCAACCTATGACATGCCCAGAAAGAGCTGGGTGAGGATTCAGTCCTAGAGTTGAGTGGCCTTGGCCTTATGTCTAAGTATGTCCCTCTTTTCCATGGTTTGTGCCCACCCTTCCATGGTTGTATTTCTGGTTAGCCATGTCCCAGGTTTATGTGGGGGCAGGGGGACAACACTTTGTAGCTATACTATCTTAGTAAATGTGTTTGCAAAGGGCTACTTGTCTGCTGGTGGATTAAGGAAAGCACGTGAGTTGAAGCACTTGAGCTACAGTTGCAAGAATCGGCAGCCAGAGTTCCCTTAGAACCTCAAGGTAGAAAGTTTCTGTGAGAGTAGTCCAGAGCCAGTGTCATGGGCATCTATTCTATTGGTTATGATCAAGGGAGTAAACATACTTAGTTTGATGTGGAAAGACTTTAAATCAGATACAACTTTGCCATTTGTCACCTGTGTGACTTTGGGCCTAAGTTTCTTCATCTGTGAAATGACTAGACTTTATGTTCCTAAATACAGTATGTTCCAAAATTCAGAGTGCTATTCAAGCTTAAAATGGCAGAAAGATCCCAGGTTACCCTGTATAATCTAGAGGAACAACTGATGAATTTTATAATTTTTGCTTCATAAATTTTCAGTTACCTGGGAGAATTTTTTTTAATGTGATTTTTTTTATTCCTTTTTGGAGGCCACTTGGGGTTAAGTGACTTGCCCAAAGTCACGGAGCTAGTGTGTCAAATGTCTGAGGCCAAATTTGACCTCGAGTCCTCCTGACTTCAGGGTTGGTGCTCTATTCACTTTGCCATCGAGCCACCCCAGAGAAGTGATTTTTCAAACCTGTGTACTTTTGTTTCCTAAACCTTTTACCAGATAAATGAGTCATTCTCTCAAACCTAGAAATGGGACAACCATTTGAAGGTTGGGAGAACTGAGCAGCATGGGAAGTATTAGATGCCAATAGGTGTCTGCTGCTGGCATCTACCTTCTCTAACATGGAGAGTAGCTAGGGAGAAACTGTACAGTCATCCCTGGTAGCACAATGGATAAAGCGCCAGCCCTGGAGTTAGGAGGACCTGAATTCAAATCCAGTCTCTGACACCTAACTGTGTGACCCTGGGCAAGTCACTTAACCCTATTTGCCTCGGTTTCCTCATCTGTAAAATGAGCTGCAGAGGGAAATGGCAAACTACTCCAGTATCTTTGCCAAGAAAATCCCAAATAGGGTCACAGAGAGTCAGATGTGACTGAAATCAGCAAGAACAAAGGAAGAAAGATACTAAGATTATTTTCACACAAAAACTACCTCCAAACTATCATCACTTTATGTACTCCTTAATTATGTGGTTTTTACATGTCTGCTCAGTAAAATTTTTAAAATCCTAGTCAGATCTCGCTATTCACAAAGATAAGTTGGAGAAGAAAATATTAAGGGTATGTACAATATTCATCATACATACAAGCTGTACTCCTTGGACTAGACGCCACTATCATCGTGCTCCCAGGAAATTCACCATCCTGTAAGACTTGAGTCAGCTTTGACACTGACTTCAGCTGCTATGACTAGAGGACAGAGCAAAGAACTCTCCCCAAAGCCTCCATTTAACGAGGACTCAGAACAGTCAACTTCACTTTCCATCAGCTATGCTCCTTAGACTGAACTGTACCATGTCCTGTCCCCTTAACCTTTCCCTCAAGCCCTCCTTTACAGATTTCTTTGTATGTGCTGTCTTCACCCATTAGATGGAAGTTCTTTGAGAGCAGGTATTGCCTTTTTGTATTTGTGCCCCTGGAGTTTTAGCAGAGTAATTGGCAGGCACATAATTGGCTCTTTATAAATGTTTCTTGATTTCTATAGTTAGATCTTGCTACTCACATAGAACAGTTGGGAAGGCCAATGATCATGCATTAAGTACAATAAAATATTTATCCCCTGAGAAACTGCAAATTAGTAAAACTGCTACTTTTTAACCTTAGAAAAGCAGGTATTGGGGCGGCTAGGTGGCGCAGTGAGTAGAGCGTTGGCCCTGGAGTCAGAAGGACCTGAGTTCAGATCCGACCTCAGACACTTAATGCACACACAAATAAAAACCTAGCCGTGTGACCTTGGGCAAGTTACTTAACCCCAAATGCCCTCCAAAAAGCAAAAAAA
Organism: Gymnobelideus leadbeateri; assembly: GCA_011680675.1. NCBI lineage: Eukaryota > Metazoa > Chordata > Mammalia > Diprotodontia > Petauridae > Gymnobelideus > Gymnobelideus leadbeateri. The sequence goes on along the minus strand of WOXC01011948.1, from coordinate 149,138 downwards.
AAAAGAGAGAGAAAGAAAAAGAAAGAAGGAAAGAAAAGCAGATATTAGGGGCGGCTGGGTGGTGCAGTGAGTAGAGCGCCGGCCCTGGAGTCAGAAGGACCTGAGTTCGGATCCGGCCTCAGACACTTAATGCAAACACAAACAAAAACCTAGCCGTGTGACCTTGGGCAAGTTAAGAAAAGCAGGTATTATATACAGTATACATAAATCTAATCCATTTTTGCATCTGTGTAGATCAAGGATTGTTGTACAGGACCAAGAAATATTTACGAAGGACCTTACATACAGTAGAGGTGGGGAAATCTGTTTTTCATACGGTCTGCTCTGCTGATAACCAAGCAGATCTCTGGCCAACAATGATCTAGTTCCAGTTAGGACTGCCATTTCGCTTAGTTCAGAGGTAAATTTGGAAAATAACAGGTCTACCTTTTCTACTCACCTTTCTGAGCCTGAAAAGTTAGAGAAGCAAAAGCTAGACACTTCAGAGGCTGCCAGTTGATATCCTCTCATTTGAGAAAGGAACTCAGTCAATCAATAGTAATGCTATGACATCTAGCCACTTCAAAAAGATTCTAGTCATGTAATAATTTGTAAGGCATAAAAATTTTCTTAATCTAGAAATGAAAGATTAAGGATTTTTAACTATCGGAGGAAGTAGCTCTGGGGGGGGGGGGAGTACGATAAATGAGACGGCAAGAACTTCCCCACTAGGCTGCAAAATAGAACAACAACAACAACAAAAAAAACGACTAAGGAGTTGGGACACAAGAAAAGTAGCAAGATGGTAAGAAAGCACATAGCTAACTTTTATGAGTTTGTCACTGATCCCAGAGACTACTGAAAAAACCCAGCAGATAGAATTGCTGAGGACCTGCCAGTCATTTCTGAAGGACCTTGGTGAACCAGAAACATAAGATTTGAGATGGGCAAATGTTCTGATTTTCAAAGAAGGGAATAAAGCCTACAAAATGCAGGCTAGAGAACTTTACTTTGTTTCCTTGTGAAATCCTAGAATGTATTAAAGTGATGGTTAGCAAACTTCACCTATGAGAAGCAGTGACCACAAAGACTCATGGCTTGATTAAAAACAACAAAAACCGAGAGGCATCACAACACAATCCTAAAGCTGCAGGAAACCCTGGAGATCACTGAGTCCAACCCTTTCATTTTACAGGTGGGGTACCAAGACTCAGGCCAGAAGCAGAATCTGAACCCAGTCCCGAGTTGCCACACCACTACAATTTCCTTTTGTTTGATGGGGTTACTAGACTGGCAGACTAAGGGAAGACTATATTTAGACATCTGCAAAACCTGCAGCAAAATCTCTAGGCTATTCTACTGGAAAACATGGAGATATGAATTGGATGGCAGTACGTTTGGGTGAATGGCTATACCCATAGTGGCTCCACACAAGGGTCTCTGGGGAGAGTGCCACAGACCCAGAGTTGGCCCCATGCAGCTTTAACATTTTTTTTTTTGGAGGGCGATTGGGGTTAAGTAACTTGCCCAAGGTCACACGGCTAGGTTTTTGTTTGTGTGGGTTAAGTGCCTGAGGCCAGATCTGAACTCAGGTCCTTCTGACTCCAGGGCCGGCGCTCTATTCACTGCGCCACCTAGCCGCCCCTTAGGTTTAACATTTTTAACCATGCTGATCAGATTTGTAAAGGACACAAAATTGGAGGGGAATAACTAACACATTGGATGACAGGATTGAAAAAGATCCTGACAACTGGATTAGTGGGCCTAATCTTGATGAAATTTAGTAAGGAAAAATGTAAAGTTCTTTACACTTGGCTTTAAAACAATCAATTTTAAAAGTACAAGATGGGGAGAAATGATAAAAAAAAAAGAAGAAGAAGAAGAAGAGGAAAGAAGTCTTGGGAATTTCATAGGACTGCAAGCTTTCTGGCAGCCCCAAAAGCTAGGGTGATCTTAGGCTGCATTGAGAAGTATAGTTTCCTACTATACTACTATATGGCAGGCGCTGTGCTGTGTGCATTATAAACACCTGAGTCGATTCTCATGGCTATCCTGTGAGGTAGGTGCTATTCTCTCAATTTTACAGATGGGGGCATTGAGGCAGATGGAAATTAAGTGACTTGCCCAAAGTCACACAGCTGCAAGTCACATTTTAGGAAGGACATTAATAAAGGGTCTTGAGTCTTATGATAGTAAGACTGAAGGAACTAGAAAGAAAACAATGGGAGACATGGTCACAAGTCTTCTAGGGCTTAAAGGCTGGCCTGGGGGAAGATGAATTAGTCCCAAAGGCCAAAAGTAGGACTAGTCTTGGAAGTTGCAAAGGATCCAACTGAAGTCTGATGTTTGCAAATTTTTCCTTATAATCAGATCTATCCTAAGTAGAAAGGGTCACCTTAGAAGAACATGAAAAAGCCATCTTTTGGGGAATGTTGTAGGGGGGATTTTTATTCAGACAAAGGCTGACCAACCTCCAAGATCGCCACTGATTCAGATCTGTGATTTCTCATAAGGCCTGATCCATAAAGATTAGAGTACAAAAGAAATTTGAAACGAACAACCCTGAATATCCTAACATGTAAAAGTGAACAAAACCACTAAACTTTGTTACTTCTGAATGTCTCTAAAACTAGCATGTAAAATTAAGGCAGTTGAAAAACCTAAATTCAAACTTTAAAAAACAGAACTCTGATCAGCACAATGACCAACCATGATTCCAGAGGACCATGAAGCACTGACAGGTGATGGATTCAAAATAAAACATGTATTTCTGCACGTGGCCAGCATGGGAATTTATTTTACTTAACTATGCTTATTTATTAAAAAGGGTTTTGTTTTTTCATGTTGTTCCAAGGAGAGGCAGATGAGAGACAAATTATATTTCTGTTAATTGAAAAAGACAAAATTTCATTTTTAGAAATGCTGAGACATTTCATGTCAAAGTCCAGCTATAATTTTCCTACAGCATTTCATGATAGCTCATTTTCTGAGAGCTCCGGTTCTAGTGCCCAGGTAAAACAAACAAAAATTACTTGACTATTAAATTTTTGTCATTATCAAATCCTAGTTGTAAAAGGGCCCAGGTCACAAGTTTAGCTTGGGGGGAGAGGGGGGAGGGGGAAGCAACTTTTTTTTTTTTTTTGGAAGCAAATTGAAAAAATATATTAGCATAATGTGGCCCATATTAGTCCAGAATAATTTTGAACACTAAACCTAAAAGCATCTTTAATAATGGAAATACTATACTGGCTTTTATAATGCAGATTATCCTCCAGCCCCTCAAGGGACTTTGAAATTCCAACCAACTGAAGCTCCTGATGACTTGATATTGAGAAAAGCAGTTCAACCTTTAACTTGTGTGATAGAAAACCTAAAAACAACTTGGGTGATTTTGGGAGGAAGAGAGAACAAGACCCCATTAATCATTAAACTTTACAGATCTGGATGCATTTCTGTCTATGTAAAATAATTTGTTTTTGTTTGGAGAGGCTGAATAGCCAAGTCCAACTCCTCGCTGATGCTTCCAGCTCATTGCTCTGTCAAACTCCACTTGCAGATTTTGCTGTAAGGCGTCAGCAGCCTGCTTATTCAGAGCCATGTTTGATTTCCTGAGGGTGCTTGGGGGACTGCTGAGAGATGGGGAAGAATTCTTAAAGCCTCCCATAAGTCTGAGAAATTTCATCTTTTGGTCCGAATTTTCAAAAGTAGCTGTATCCCATTGGCCAAACTTTGTAGGCTGTTTAAAAAGAAACAAAACAAAACACGGTTATTTTCCTTGGCTCAGACTATAATCTTCTTTCCCTGCTTCACAACTCCAGATCCTTGTGATGCTATCCCTTTGTCTGCACAGGACAGCAACAAAGGGACTTCTGAGTGTCTGGGAATTGAAATGATTTTGCCCTGAATCATTTGCTCTGTTTTGCCTGGTCCTTGTGACCAATGACATACAATTGACATGATTAACCAAGAAATGGAGTCTAAAGCATGGTCTCTAAGCAGGGGTTTTCTGTGTCAAACTAACCTGTTTGGGGGCTGGAACCCTGACTTTAAGCTTGGTTTAGCACCAAATGAAAGAACAGGTCTTAGAACCACTCCTTACATGCACAAAGTTTTAGGAAAGCCACTTCTCTGGACTGGAAGGGTTTCCATTGCCTCAAAGCAACAAGAACCTTTGTCTTTTGAGGTGATGGTAAGAGTTCTGCTCCTTGGGCCTCCCAAAGCTGACTGACAAAAGCAAGTAAAACCCTTCCAGGTTTTTCCTTTCCCTCAAACTCCATGCCCCTCAGTACTTGCAGGAAGCCAGGTCCTTCTGAAGGCTGTCCTGTCTTATGTGGGCAGTTTCCTTCCTTTCTTAGAGGTTTTCCAAAGTGTTCTCTGAGAAAGGAACCAGTCCTTAAAAGGCTTTTTCTCACTCAGGATAGCCTGACCCAGGAAAAGGCTGTATGTGGCTCAAGAAGAACAAGGTGCCCAAGTCACCACTCTTTGGAGAACTTGGAAAAGCTACCTTTTTTCTGTTAATACAATCCTTTCCTGGAAATGGGATTTTTGATTTTGAACTGTCAGATTTAGTTATGATACCAGCACTGAATGCAGGAGACTCATGTTAATTTAGGAACCACTGATTTTAAATGTAAGGAATCTCTCTAGAGTAAGAGGTTCCTACTTTTACCCTAAGGACAATCATCTCCCAGTGAATGGGAATTTGATACATACATGGAGGATTCTTAATTTTTCTATTTAATGTTGGCCACCTCATTATCTCTTCAGGGACGTAGAGTCACTTAAGGGCAATGGATTCATTATTTCCATTCTTTCAGTCGTATTTCCATAAACCATGTGAATATACTGAAAAGATTAAGAAAAACAGAAGCTGGATTTAGAAATGCAACCATGAGAAGTCCACAGTGCATCCCCAACTGCAGTGAGGCCCAGGACCCAGCTGTTAAGACTTGGAAGGGAGATTCCTTGTCTGGCCTCTCGCCTTCATTGTACAGTGCTCTAAAGTCTATAAATCACTGAACTTCCAGCTACTAGATTTTGTTGGGGGGGGGGGGTATTTTTGGAGTGGGAAGGCAGGGAAATTGGAGTTAAGTGACTTGCCCAAGGTCACACAGCTAATAAGTGTCTGAGGCCAGATTTGAATTTAGGTCCTCCTGACTCCAGGGCCAGTGGTCTATTCACTGTACCACCTAGCTGCCCTTAACTAGAAGATTTTAAAGATGGTATTTGGGGAGGAAAAAGATGATTATCTGTCCCTTCTCCCTTTCCTCCAACAGAGAGAACAGCTGGGCTGGTTTTAGAACATTCAGGCATCCTAGTCCTTGCCCAATGCTCTTTCTACCACATCATCTTGCTTCCCTAATCAAAGAACAAACAGGAATCCCTTCTGCAAGTCTGCTAAGACAGGACACCAACATAAATCCAACAACTTTCTATCATACATAGAATGGGCAAGAGGTTCTGCAATTTGAGCCAAACTGGCCAGCACACTTCCGAGCTCCCATATTGTATGAGAATTTCTCCCTATAAAACCAAATGTCAGCCTCTGTTCATTCCTCTGTCAACTTGGGGAGAAATATATTTGCAGGTTGGTCAAACAGCTGCCTCAATTTAACTTGTGACATACTTTCCTGGGGCTGAGGACTCAGGCAGCACAGATGCAAGAATAATTACAGCTTTCCAAACCCTGCAATTTCTGAAGTGAACTGCTGAAATTATTTTGCATTTGGCTTTTAAGACAGCCTTTCCAGCCTGCTCTTTATAGAGCAGGCAAATTAGTCTTGTGCCAGATTTTCTCCCTCAGGGTCAATAACATTATCAGAAACCTCTTTGAATGACTTTAGAGCCATTGGGACATTTATGTCTATGTAACCTATCTAAAGAAATGCAGCCATAGCAACTATATGCCCAGTGGTTCCTTTCCATGTGATTTCTAAGACACTGCTTGTGGCTAGTCATGCTAGCAGCTTTTAGCCTGGCTACAAATAAAGCCAATCCATTGTGCTACTAACACCAGTCTGAAAAAGCCAACAAAGAAGGCAGTTGATGTGGCCCTATAACTGCTGAACACTGTGGGATGATAAGAAGCAAAGACAGGAGAGATGTGGGGGATTCCAAATTCAAAGCTGAACCATCAAGGTGAGGCACTGGGGAAAAGAGCCAAACTCAGTTTTCTCTATTTCCAGAATGTGGGTGTCATAGGTGAGGCCTGTGACAGCCATTACAATAACAGGATGCAGGAGCCACCAGGTTCCTTTGGGTGTTTCCTCTCTGTTCCTGACATTTGCAGGAAATGGTTTCCCCCATGAGCAGCTCCCACCCAGTCAAAACTAGCCCCGTGCTTGAGTGAAACAGCTCTTTTAAACTAATCCTTAGGTAGTTCTGGCCTTGCTAAGAAACTTCCCATCAAAACTGTGCTTAGAAAGAAAGTGCCAAAGCCCCAGTGGAAAGATGCCCACCCAATAGCCCCTTCTCTTTCCCCCCTTTTTTTGTACTTTCCTTTCTGATGATCAGCAGGAAGTGACTTAGTGATTTATATTCCAAAATGTTCTACAGTCAAAAATAAGACAGCAAGGTCTTTGTTACTAACCTATCTCAGCCACCTCTCCAAGGTGGGTGCAAGGCAAATACTATTTTTCTGAACTAATACTGGAAATTAAGTAAAGTTCTCACTGCTGAGGGAGCAGGGCAGTCATATTGTGCTGTCTCTGGGTATTGGACTAATTTGTTCTATTTCATGAACTCAAATCTGCAATCCAAAGACAGACTGGTATACCAAAAGGGGAGCCTGACTAGCATGCTGGAGAGAGCAATGCTGCTCTCGACATCATCCTGCAAAAAAGCCAAGCCCAGTTTCATACCCACCTCCTCCACTCCGGTTTCAAGAGCCTCAGTTTTCCCAGATTCTCTGTCAATCTCTTCTTGCAAGGCCTTTCTTCTAACCTAAGTGAAAAAGGAAAGCAAAGAAACAGGATAAAGAGATGCCAATTTTCTAAGGGATGTCTCAGAAATTAAAGGGAGGCCAAGGCTTGGGGAGGGAAGGAAGGCCAAAACCTTCCTTAGCTTCATGGCAATAAGTGATAGTGTGTCTTATCAGTTAATGGATACACAAAGGAGAAGAGCGGATTTTTAACGGAGAAGAGTAGATTCTGTAATGTCCTGAGACTTTGGATTCCCAACACAAAATAGGAATAGTTCACGGTTACACCTCATTTTATCAGACAGGGAAACCAGCTAGTTCAAATAAGTAAATATCCCAGATAACAGAAACCTGCCCTCCTTGAGTGACTAATCTTTATTTTAAGCATTTTGGATTTATTATGCAAAACACACATCCTTGCTTTCTCAAACAGAATATAGTGCTGCTTTCTTTAATGACTCAGTGTCGTCATTACACTATTGTGCTGTAATGCAGTAGTTTTGATGTCCTCTCCCCTACACAGCATCCTCTGTTCGTATTCCTGCCTTTATTCTTCCTCTCTGACAAATGTGATATTTTTATTTACGTTCAAAAAACGCACCATTCTTACATTCAGTTTTGTGATAGTTTTCTTTTCGGGGGCTTAAATCTACTGTGCTTCTTAAATGACTGGATTCAATCTGTCTATCTATATATGTACACCTAGTCTTTCCTTATTCTTGGAGGCCAGGGACTGTTTTTGCTTTTTCTCTGTATCTCTGGTGCTTAACACAGTACCTGGCATACAGTTAGCAATTAATAAAATGCTTGTGGGAGGGAGTGAGAGAATTTGGAACTCAAAATCCAAAAAGAATACAAAAAATAATAAAATGAGAACTCCAAAATAAATAAGTAAATAAATGAGTAACGAAGTGCTTGTTTTGCTGATTGACAGTCGAGGTTACTGAATCTCTGAATAACTGGGATATTATTATATACACCAAAAAGACTAGGCAAGAAGTTCTAAACTCAGATAAATCAATGGTTTGCAACTGTGACTCTAGGCAACTTGTAAGTCTCTCTCCTCTCAGGGCCTTGTGTCCCTATCCCATAAAGTTATGAGGAACTGAAATAAGATAGCAAGAACTATGATCATCCTTCAATTAAAAAAAAAAAGGATTTAATTCAATTAAAAAAAAAAAGAGTAAATGGAACAGACACACTAGTCAATTCCTTCTCAGCGTGGGGCCAAGTTTTCCCAAACCAACACTTTTGGAACTTTTCCTAGAGAGGAGTCTCATCTATAGTAGATCAATATATTTTCCAAATTCTACTACTTGTAATTCTACAAATCCCACCCTGTCATCTGGTAAGGCAACCATGGACTTCTGTTACAGAGACTGTGACTCATGCACACAGTGGCAGTAACTGGCACTAACGTGTTAAAGGCTGGATGGCAATACAGGTTAGCAGATGCTACTGTACCGTATCTATGGTGACTTCATCCAAGTTTCCCTTTTTTTCAGATACCACTTCCAAGTCTGATTCATGTGCCTGAATAGTAAAAGCAAAAACTCATGTGACACGTGCAAGTATGTATACATAGGCAAAGGTCTTCAACAGCCCAGCATTATGAGCTGGAAAACTTCGAGGGGGAACAAAATCTACCTGACCTCCTTGGAGAATAAGCACAAGCACTAGCATGCTACGCTCGAAACATGTTATCTCCAAGGATCAAGACAGGGACCAACAGTGCAATGACCACATCTGAAGAAACACACGAATAAAGGGGAAATCTGTCAATAAGGCCAGGAAGCCTGGTCAGGCTCAGTGCCTGGGCCCAACATTATAGCTTATTAGACAGCCCAAAGCACAGCAAAAGGTCCTGACAGACAGGAACTAGGATAGAGGCTGAGCACAAGCAGAGGCCAGGTCAGGGATGTTAGAGAGCATTCCTGCTCAAGTATGAGGGAGGCAGTGTGGTATGATGGAAAGAATAATGGATTAAAGAGACCCTTGGGTTTGAATCCCACTTTGGATATTTGCTAGCTCTGACTATGATCAAGTCACCCAAACTCTGAGACCCTCAGTTTGTTTATGAAACTGAGTTAATACCCACAGTACCTGCCTCACTGAGGTGTGTAGATCAAATGAATTAATATGAGTAAAAAGCCTTGTGAACATCAAAACACTCTATACCTAACAGCAAAGAAGCATGGGCGTCACTTCAAATACGGCCCCAGGCTCATATTGGCAGTGCATCCCAGAACAAGTCACTTAATCTCCCAGTGCCCCAAGCAACTGAGATTATAAATGAAAGAACAGCTAGAGACTGATGATGGCAGAGGAGCTTCCTCATTGGAAGCTTATGAAACCACAGGTTCAGTCCATCAATATTAGCAACCATTAAGACTGGACTAGTCTTGGAAGTCCCTTGCAATTCTGAGAGTGATGTGAAGAGGTCAAATGAGATGGAAAGCAAAGACAGAACCCACCTAAACAATTACAATAAATCAAATGGGAAACAATAACTGAGACATAACCTTTAGCCAAGCTGACTGGAAGGTTTATTTTTAGCTCTTAAAACATAAAAAATAATATATTAAAAATTGAAAATTTGGTTGACTTTTTCCTTCTTGCCCACATAAAGAACCTTTGAATACATGATTTACACCCCCATAAGAAGCAAGTGGAGAAACTAATCTTCAAGCAAATACCTGAAGTCTTCTTGTTCTAAGACTTTTTCCTCAAAAGGACTATTTGGAGCTGTAGGTAGTTTCTTCCTAGACAGTCTAGTCATTTCTCTTCTCATTTCCATTAAGAAAGGTAAAGGTCAAGGGGCGGCTAGGTGGCACAGTGAGTAGAGCGTCGGCCACGGAGTCAGAAGGACCTGAGTTGGGTTCCGGCCTCAGACACTTAATGCACACACAAATAAAAACCTAGCCGTGTGACCTTGGGCAAGTTACTTAACCCCAATTGCCCTCCAAAAAAAAAAAAGAAAAGAAAAGAAAGGTAAAGGTCAAAGAGTTGTAAAAACTAAATCCAACATTGGCTGGGGCAGAACTCCCAATTCTACAAGTGGAAAGGGATTTGTGGTACTTCCTAGTTAATTCTTAGAAATCCAAGACTCTTCCCCTTCTCCAATAATGGATCACAAACCAACACCATACCTTTTGGTGAAATGATACTCTACAGGACTGATTAAGACATACATTTTCAGACATTAACATTTCCATACACATTTATTTTGCTTAACTGTACTTATTTCTTACAAGGCTTTTATTTGGGGGGGGGGAGGAAAAATGTGAGCAGGGTATAATGATAGTGATGTAAGAAAAAGAGAAAATAAAAATCAATGAAACATTTAATACTAAGAAAAGGGAAGTTCAGAAAGAGAAAGAGACAAGCAGGGTCATGTTGTTACCACAATAAACTTAACATATTAAAAAAACTCCCTGATGTCACGGTCTTTTTCAAGAATGAAGGACAAACCACACATGCACAACAGTTTCATATATAATACCCTTTTTCTGGCCTCTGGATCTATAGAAATTTTCATATTTATTATTTACTAGTTTGTAATTAAAAAATTATTTAAATAAACACCAGAAATCTTAATCACCCTCCACAGTCTGTTTCAATCCCGTCTCCAGCTATGGGGGAGGTGTTAGATTGCACAAAACCACTTGGAATTACAAATTTCCAGCCCCACAGGGGAAACACAGCCCAGAGTAAATCCATTTTCCTTTCACCAACCTAGTGGGATAGGAAACATCCTATATCTTAGAGCCATATGCCCTCTTTACTTTCCCAGTTCGCCATTTTCCCCACCCCCAACTGAAATCAATGATGGGGAATGTGCAGCTGACTGCCTTCTCAATCACAACAGCAAACCCTAGCTCTCTCCACAGCTTTTATGATTTAGGACACATCAGACATGGCCGATGGTCAGGGGTCCAGCAGTGGGAAGGAGTTCCCAAGTTCTCTTTTCCTTCCCAGGACACAGTGTACAGGCTGGACTGCCTTATCCTCCAGGCCTCAACATCTGGTCACACCTCTCACTCATCTTTCACCATCTCCTCTCCACAAGCAACTACAGAAATCCAAATAATGAGTGCAAAGCTGCTGCAGCTCTGCAACGTGGGCAACTTAATTAGAAAATTTATCAGGATAAAATTTTCTTGACCTTCATCCAAGGTCAGAAAGAAAAACCTCCCACATTAAAGGCCACACAGATTAGATTATCCAGTGTTATGTATCCATCCATTCCATTTAAAAGATCAAGAGCCAGTTTCCCTGTCTTTGGGGAGACGAATGGCAGGTGTCTCCTGGGTAGGAGGACAGCCCCTTAAACTACATGTACAAAACATTATTTATGTTGTTCCTCTTCAACCAAAGAAAGGGATTTCCCATGTTTACCTGTCCTCATAACACTTTCATCCTGGGGAGGCAGGAAAATGCTGAGTCATCTGGTTCCCATTTTATACTGAGGAGTCAAATCTGGGGTAAAGTTAAAAGGATTGGGCTCAAGGCCACGTGACCCTATTGTTCTGATGGTCTTAAAACTTCTGGCCCTCTTTTAGATGTTTCTTCTGATGATGGGGAGGAGGCACTAATGATCTCTAGTACCAAAACCTTGCATCTTCTGCTGCAAAGGGGGCCGGGGATGTCTATTACTCACTTGGGCACATAAGTATATCCAGATACATCCCTCTGCTCCAAAATCTTCAGTGGCCACTAACATCTCCCGAGGAGGGTTCAAGCCCCCTTATCAGACACTGAGAACTCTGGTCTTATATCATGTCACTCCCCTCCATCTGTGCCATGTTTCAGACAATCTGAAGTACTCTCTCCCAACCCCCTGAAAATCCTGTGTTTCCTTCCCAGAAGGGCTTTCCTGGTGCTGCTCCCTCTGCCTGGGCAGTGTTCTGCACCCTCTATAAGCATCTCCTCTAAAATCCAAATCAAGGGGCAGCTAGGTGGTACAGTGAATATAGCACCAGCCTGGAGTCAGAAGGACCTTGAGGTCAAATCTGGCCTCAAACATTTGACACTTAACTAGCTGTGTGATCTTGGGCAAGTCACTTAACTCCAATTGCCTTGCCTCCCCATGATACTGACCCACCTCTCTTGCCTTGAGTCAAAGGCCTATGGATGGAGAGCTGGAAGGGATCTGAGATCACCTAGTAGAGCCCTCTCATTTTTTATCTAAGCAAACCAAGCCTCAGAGAGGAGCAATGGCTTACACAGTAGAAAGGAATACAAATTTAGGTCCTCCACCTCCAAATTCATCTCTGGTTCCAGGATACCATACCGCCTCCCACTTAGATGACCTCCCAAAGCACTGACTAGTAAACCTCTAGTGCTTTACTAAGTGTTGTGGATTCCATTTATCTTAGTTTGTATCTTATCCCCCTACCAGGCTGTAAGCCCCAAGAAGGCTTTACCTAAACTTTGTAACATCTCCCCTATTGTTTAGCACAATGTTCTGCATCAAAGTGGCACTTAAGTGACAACCCAGAAGAAAAAAAATTCAGGTGAACTGGCAACTGCCTGGAATTCACTTGGTCCTCTATCCCCATAGTGTTAAACTCAAAACAGAAATAGGGTCCACTACATAAGGGTTATACACTATGTTTGGTGGTTGGTCACATATTTGCCATCTCTGCTCTTTATCATTCATTTCCTTAAAAAATTTCTCCCTATACATCAGAAAGGGTGAGTTTTGGTTTAGACCCAGAAGCCCTGAGTTCTATTTTTGGCCCTGCTATGTATGACTGTTAGAAAGCCTGCTTATGTTTCAGCTATTTCACTTTCCTTTCCCTAACCATGAAATAGGCATATCCTTCCCTTGCTTAATTAGAGGACAGCTTTGTATTTGGGCCTTTCAGAACTTCTGATGCCTTTGTGTAACAGTGAGCCTTTTTGTGTGTGTGTGTGTGTGGACAAAAAATCTTTTTACAAAAGCTAAGAAACGGATAAGGCTCATAAGAATCTCACGGTAATCCCCCTGACCAAGGAAACCAGCAGGTGCTGGGCATATAGGGACAGTAGCCTCCTTCTGTGTTTACTTATGGGGGGCCAGATGACAGTTTTGGCACAACTAGCCCAATGGCCAAGGTTGACCAGGAGGGAAGAAGTTCCTGAGTAGTTTCCAATGGAAGATAGATAAAGATCAAGTCACATCATTCTGGAAACAAAGCTGAAGGGGAACATGACTGAGGACCATAAAATTAAGCACAAAGGCCTGTCTGTGCACCTAAAACTGTGAACACTAGAACGGCTTCATCCATACCCTATTCCTGTCCTAAAGCAGACAGTATCAGGACAAATAAAGGCACACAAATCAATAGAATTTTAAAGCTTAAAGGAGTCTCAGAAGTCAGTTAAACCAATTACATTTTTTATCATGAAGCCCAAAGAGCTGAAGTACCTTATTAACCAAGTGAACCTCAACACAGAGAAAAAAACTAGACTTCTAGGATGGGGTCAGGCTGAGAAGGCCAATAGGAGCAAAGAGGATAAATTCCCTCCACAGAAGCTCCAGAACTCTAAAGATGAAGCCATTGAGGGCAGCCCCCATGTTCTTCTCTAAACCACTCACCCTTAGTGCCCACAGGGTCAGTCCAATCAGGGGCACGTGCATGCCTGTGTGTGCGCACGAAATGTCTCCAGGGGTCGTTAGCCTTTCTTTAGACAACAAAGGTCCAGACTCTACTGGGACAGAGGCCAAGAGCCTTAACATGCCCACACCGAGTCAGCTTCTGAGACTTACCGTGCCTAGGCTCTGAGGTTCCTGGGTCACTTTCCTACCTCCTGCTGTCTTCTTCTTCTTCTTCCGAGCAGGTTCCTCAGCAGGGGGCAGCTCTCTCTGTGTCTTGGTTTTTTTTTCTTTCTTTCTGATACTCCTGGGACTGTCTGCTAGGGGCACACATTCTGCCAAGTCAGCCTTGGGCTGCTTTTTGTGGCCTTTCTTTCCCCAGCTGCTGAAGGCACTGGTGTCCCCTAGGTGGCCCTCATCAACAGGCACTTTGTCAGTCCTATCATCCTCCTCATCCTCCTTCTCCTCTGCCCTGTAAATCTTTTTCTTTTTCTTCTTCTTCTTCTTGGTGCCAGAGTCCCTGAGACTGCTGGGATCCTGCTTCTCCTCTCCCCATTCCATGGGCTCACACACCTTTTCCTCCTCCTCCTCCTCCATGGGCTCTTGCTCCCTAAAGCTCTCCTGATCTGACCTTTTATCCTTTTTCCTTTTTTTCGGTTTTCTGACAAAGCCTCCTTCCAGTTCCATATCTACCCCTGTCTCTTTTCCTGGGGGGTGAGAGAGGGATGATTTTGTCTTCTTTCTCTTTCCTTGACACAGGGGCTCCAGTGGATTTGGAAGCAGCTCCTTCCTGCTATGATGCTTCTTCAGAGAGCTGGTTCTGCCTATAGTCTCTGCCTCCCTGCTATCCTCATAGGGGGCTCTGTCTGGGCTCTCTGTTTCTTGGGTTTTCTTCTTTTTCTTCTTCTTTTTCAGCAGAGGAGTCTCTGGAGCCTCTGGGGGATGCAAACTCTTCTGAGATGACTTTGTTTTAACGAGGGGTTCCACATCTAAGGCATTCTCCTCCACTTCCCTTGCCTTTTTCTTCTTTTTCTTCTTCTCTCTTGTTTCCTTGCCAAAGTCCAATTTGTCTGCCTTGGCAATCATTGCTGAAAAAAGAAACCATGCAAGGAAATCATAAATCACAACATGATCTTTCCACAGCATTTTTATGTATGTCAGTAAATGATGATAGTTCTCTGATGGTTACTAGACTGTTGAGGAAAAGGAAGATTATACACGTCACAAACATAGAATATATGAGACTGAGAGCATGTAATAATGTATAGAGAACCAGAAGGAGAGGCCAGAAAAATTTAGGTGTTCCGACTCTAACACACCGTGGAAGAGTGACTCAAAAGGTCGCCTCTTAATGTCCTCAGGCAACTCTCTAAGATTCTAAGTTGGGAATAGTTGCTTATTTACATTGAGAGAAAGGATTTCCTCATCAAGGAACTCTCTACAACAATAAAATCACAGAATAGGAAAAAAAATACATAAGCACAATAAAAAAATTGCATGTTATTGCTGAATAATAATATGGCATAAAGGCCAAATTTTCAAGGCCTGAACATTGCTATTCTACCTAGAAGATGGAAACCCATCCACCTCCTAGTATCAGGGACATTAAGAAAATTACCACAGACCAATTTCAAATGGAGAGATTGGTGGTGTGTAGACCAGGGGTGTCAAACCCAAATCAAACACTGACTTAGAAAACCATAAACGAAGATGATCTTAGCTTGACAGTGAAAATTTTTATTTATTTTGTTAAACATTTCCCAATTATATTTTCAGGGGGTGGCCAGGTGATGCAGTGAATAGAGCACCGGCTTCTGGAGTCAGGAGGACCCGAGTTCAAATGTGGCCTCAGACCCATAGCGCAAAAAAGTAACCATGTGACCTTGGGCAAGTCACTTAACCCCAATTGCCCTACCTACCCCCCTCCAAAAAGCAAAAAACAAAACAAAACAATTATATTTTCACCTGGTTCAGGTTGCAGGGGACTGCTCTAACCCTAGAGTTTGAAAGCACTGGCACAGACAATCTACAAGAAAGTCTGACTTTACCTTCTTCATTGTATGCCTTTAGAATGCATTATATGCCATCTCCCCTATCCTGCTTTTTAAACTTCTGATTTATATTTGACCTGGCTGTTCCATGAACAAGAACTCCTTATTTAGGCTCTGGGCATTTTTCTGGCTGTTTCCCATGCATGGAAGACTCTCCCTCCACATCACTGCCTCCTGGCTTCTCTGAAGTCCCACTGATAATCTGTTCTTTTACAGAAGTCTTTCCCAGCCCCTTCTAATTCTAGTGCTTTCTCTCTCTCTGTCTTATGTGATAGCTTGTTTGTACAAGCTATTGTTGTATTGTTGTACTGTCTGCTTGTTGTCCCCCCCATGAGACTGTGAGCTCCTCAGTACTTTAGGGACTTTTACTTTTTATATCCCCAGTGCTTAGCACAGTGCCTGACACATAGTAGGCACTTAAAAAATGCTTACTGATTATTGACTGAATCAGATTAGTTTTAAAGAGAAAGCATGGGGGCAGCCAGGTGGTGCAATGAGTAAGAGCTCCAGCCCCAGAGTGGGGTGGACCGGGACCTGGGATTGGTTCCAGCCTCAGATACTACACACACACACACACACACACACACACACACACACACACACACTGGCTGTGTAACCTTGGACAAGTTACTTAACCCCAATTGCTTAAAAAAAAAAATTGAGAGCACAGTATACCAAGAATCAGAAAATCAAGGCTGAGATCTGCCACTCACTAGTTGGACAAATCACTCCACCTTTGTGAGCCTCAGTTTCTTGTTTTGTAAAATGAGAGGCTGTCTCTTTCAATATCCAGCTAATGCCAATGCCTACATGAAGTGCAAGTCGGTCTCCATCCTGTGGAAAGTGAGCAGTGTGAAGGCACTCCCACGTTATGAGGAAGAACGATGTGCTGCTTGAAAGAAGCGTTTTAAGGAGTTCAAGAGAGAAAAGTGAAGAGACAGAAGGGAATCCTAATTTAAATCAGGAGACTGGGGGGAGAATAAGGAGAAGCAGGCCTTTAAAGGGATGGTTAAAAAGGGATTCTTTGCCTAGAAGTTTTGTAAAATTTGTAAAAATCTTATCAAAAGAATTCTAAATTGACATGGAAAACAAGGGGGTAGAAAACTCTCCAAATGGATTCTGCCAAGCCAAGATTCTGCTACAGGGAACGGGAAGTACAACATGGGCTGAATCGGAGAAGGGAGAGTCAATAATTTAGGATAAACAATGTTCAGGACAGCCAATGATAACAATCATGACCTCAGATATCTCTTAGCAAATATGAAAAAGTATGGATAAATAGAGTGAAGAAGTAGTATGATACTGATGACTAGAATATGGTGCTAGAAAAGGAGGGAAGGCAGGGGAATAGCAATGACTGTGAAGAGGATAAACTCATGAGAAAAAAATCCCATAATGGTGGGACACAGAGACCAGGATGAAGACTGCTGGAGGGAGAAATAACATAAACTCTACTGTCTCCCCTGTCTTTTCTTCTCCAGGCTGTACAGCCCCACTCCCTGGAAGGCTCTTTATAAGGAATGGACTCCAAACCCCACACTATTCTGACTGCCTTTCTCTGAACACCTTTCTAGCTTAAGGTCTAAATCATGGGCCCACAGAAGGCATCCTCTGAAGGGGCCTGGCACCTGTGGGAGATGATCAGTAAAGAAACATAGGAGATAACTGAAAGAACCATTAGATACTGCACTCCACTGAGCAGCTCCCTTTAGACTCTACCATTCTGTGAATAGTTACTCATTGGCATGTTTCTTTAATAACCTGTTTTTAGGCTGGTCTTAGCCAGGGAAAAAGTATAATAGGAAGAAACCTGGGCTAGGAATTAGACCTGGGTCCTCCTTTGATTTTTGTAACTAATAATGAGCTGTTTTACTTTGGGAAAAACCCTTCACTTCCCAGCCTCAGTTTCATTTGCAAAATGAGGTAGCTGGACCAGATCATGATTATACTTAATTATAATTATTATATTCCTTTCACCTGAGGAATCTTCTAATTCTGTGGCTAGAGGATACCAGAAGGTAGGGTATACATAATTATTTCTGGAATATACACAGTTGAGGTTTTAACTGGGGGTTCACAATCTTGGCTTTTTAAAATAAAAAAAATTTTTTAAGCAATTGGAGTTAAGTAACTTAGCTCAAGGTTACACGGCTAGTTATTTATTTATGTGTGAGTGCTAATTTTCTGAGGCTGGAACTGATCCCCAGTCCTCCCTACTCCGGGACCAGTGCTCTTACTGTGCCACCTAGCCATCCCTTAAAACGAAATTTTTGATAAATGTTATTGCAATATAATTAATTTCCTTTGTATTTTTTTTCTACACTTAAAAACATTTTTGGAAAAGGATACCAAAGGGGTCCAATGACTCAAAGTATACTAAGAACCCCTGGCTCTGGGGCCAGGTGTTACTTAATAAAGGCTTCTGATAAGAAGCAGTGGGTATAGCAATACAAAAGAACAGCACAAACTGACTAGAACTTTTGGCTTCATCCTTGACCTTCTTATTTCTCAAACCCTACTGTTTTCTTTTTTTAATAGTTTATTTTTTCCAACTTAGCATTTTAAAAAATTTAACCTGTTCCTCCCCAATGTGCAAATCAATAAAAACTAAACAAATAAATAAAGCCTCCAACACATAACTGCAGTTTGGGAAAACAAATTCCCACATTAGCCATGTCCAAAAGCATATATCTCTTTCTGCATCACCCCTCTATCAGATGAATGGCACGTTTTGGACTCACTGCGTTCAAAATTTTCAAACACCATCACAATCAATAACAAAAGCATTTTCACTGCATTCTAGAGCAAAGGGAGTCAGATGGATGTGTACAATTACTGTCCTCAGCCCAGCTGGCTCACATCTAATTCAGAAAGGAGAGTAACAAACTCAAACAATTAATAAGCAAACACTCTGGGCAGGCTTCTTGGAGGAGCTGATTTCAAAGCAATGAAAAAACATTTATCAGGTGCTTGTGTCAGGCCTTGGGGATACAACTGGTAAGTTAACAAAGTAATTATAGGCCAGAATGAATTAGCAAAAGGGGGGCAGCTAGGTGGCACAGTGGACAGAAGGCAGGACCTAGAGTCTGGAAGATCTGAGTTCAAATCTAGCTTTAGGTACTCAGAAGCCGTGTGACCCGGGGAAAGTCACCTGATAGCTTCTTGACTCACTTTCCTCATCTGTAAAATAGATTTACCTCCCAGGGTTGCTATGAAGATTAAATGAGATGAAATCTGTGAAGTGCTTTGCAAACCTTAAAGTGGAATATAAGCGCTAGCTATTTTTATTAAATCAGCAAAAATGTATGCTGAGATCTCCAATATAATTTCCATGAGAAATTATTATGGGAAATCTCCTGCTAAAAAAGTTGGCTGAAAGAGAGGCAGCCCAAGCTCCCACATACCTTCTCAGCAAAATCCTGAAGGTTGTTTTAGACTCACTAGTGATCAAGAAATACCAAGAGAAACTATATCAAATATTTCCTTTATTCCAGAACCGGAAAAGAAGTCATCCAGAAGCCTATGGACAACAGAAAAGAGTGTCCTTTCAAGAAAGTTAGCATCAGCGCATCCAGAGATGAGACACACAGCTTTCAAAATTCTCCAGAGACAGAAAAAAGGCTCTGAGAAAACCCCCAGGTGGATGTTTGGGAAGCCCTTGGGAATATCAAGGGAGTAGAATGTTACTGTACCACTGGCCCAGGGGAGTTGAGGTATTCAACATGATCAGGCACTCTGAATGTCAGGATCTAGGTGGGGCCCAAAACCAGGAGCTGGAGTTCAGCACCAGAACATCGGAGAGCATGGGTGAGACCAAGCAGAGATCTTAGAATACATTTCAAAGGTAAAAGATAGGCTTGCAACCAGGAATAATTTGCCCTAAAAAAAAAAATGTACCTTCAAATGGTAGAGGACTTTTGAGGATTCCTGATGGAAAGACCAAAGTTGGATTCTGAAATACAATCAGGCAGAATTTACACAGCACTTTGCAAAATGCTTTACAAATTTTATCTCATTTTATCCTCACAACGACCTTGGGAGGTGCTATTATTCCCACTTTATAGATGAGGGAATTGAGATAGAGATTGGTTAAGTGAAGGTCCAGGGTGATTTATGAAGTGTCTAAGGTCAAATCTGAACTTGGGTCTTCTCTTCTTCATTCCAGGCTCAGTGCTCTACACACTGTGCCGCCTAGCTAGCTGCCTCTAGCTAACAAGAGCAGCCCAGAAAAATCTCTCAGGTGAATTGATTTGGGCAACTCAAAGGGGCTCATGATGATGTACTATTAGCATTTTAATAGAGAAGAAACAAGTGTCCCTTCAGAATCTTAATGTCCTCAAAGGGCAAAGAGGGGGTTAAATGATCTAGTTTGGATTGTTTTCTTACATGAAATGGAAGAAGAGAGACACATAGGGAGGAAGCCTCTGGACCACCAGGCAACTAACTGTATATGGCTAGTAAGAAACACAGAAGAGTAAAGGATGTCTCTAATATTGAACTTGGTCTACATTGGTTCCTCTCTAAGCTTCTGCAGTCTGTCTCCCTTACCTGGGATATGCTTCCTCCTTGGGATATGCTTGAAACTCCTAGTTCCCTTCAAGGATCAAATCAAATGCTGCTCCTTAAAAAGTCCTTCCCAGGTGCCCTCATTGCTGGCCCCTCCCCTTCCTTGTTATTTTTTGGCCTGGGAATAGCTGTGGACCAGATGCTTCCCTCTTAAAGCTGCTTGAAGGCAGCTGCTGTCTCCCCCCTATCAAGAGTGCCTGCCACAGAACAGAGCTAACAAACGCTGTTTAACTGAAGAGAAAGGAAAAAAACCTCAGCAGTGTCTTGGGAAAGACCGACTCTAAATGAAGCAGAATCAGAGTGAGCTGAGAGCTGGGGCTGTCTTTTGATCCCCAGCTGCTTAAGAGTAACCAAAAGCTAGGTCAGAACATCCAGATTCAAACAATGCAGAATCACAGGTTTTCCTGTTTTCCCACAAGTTGTTCCCCCTGCCTGGAGCGCACGCACTAACCTCTCTTCGGGGGTCAGTCCCTTCCTGACCCCTCAGAGCTAACGCCGCCCGCGGACGTCGTGGCCCACCCCAATGTTTGGTCTTTATTTTTCTGAACTCGGGGCCTAGGACACAATGTCTGTTTAAGGAATTCTCCTTGACCTGTGCAACCCGGCCGCAGGTGGCCCAGGCTGGACTCTGGGCACCCCCCGCACTGCTCAGCTTTGGCTGCGCGGAGCAGGCCGGACTGAGACCTGCTCGTGTCACAGAGGAGGAAACTGAGGCCGGACAGCCTAAGTGCCTTTCTCAGGGTCCCACGGAGGGTAAGCAGAAGAGCCGGGGCACAGTCCTCTTCCCCCCGGCACCACCCGCATGCCCCCGAGGGCTGCGCTTCTTGTGTCTCTGGCCAATGACAAGCGCTTCCCAAATACTCGCTGAATCCCCGGCGATCTCCGGGAGCCGGACAACAAGGGCCGGGAAGGGAGGCAGACGACCCTTTCTAAGGAGTTGGGCTGTGAAAGGGAGAAGACAGGTCTGCGCCATGAGGGGACGCTAGATTGGGGTGCAGGAGGATAACTCAAACGCGCCCTGCTCCCCGCTCTTCTCCTTTCAGTATCCTGTACTCTCTTCTCCCCCTTCCTTTCTTTCTCCCGGGCTCACCTCACAACACCATTCTCCGCGCTCCACGTGCGTACCCACTCTTATGTGCCCCGGAAGTAATAGCCTCTCCCTCAGAAGCAGCCTCTCAGACACGGATTCTTCCGGGTCACGGTCCTCCGCGCGCTGGGTCGTTGCTAGGTAACCGCGTCCATGGCTGGGAAGACTGGCCGAAAAGCCCCGGCTCTCCAACCGGCGGCAGAGGTCGTGCAGACCCCGGAGGGGGACGCTGCGGAATCCGGTGGGACCATCGCAGATACGGTGTCTCCTCCGTCTACCCTGTCTACGATGTCTCCGTTGTCTCCGTCCTCCCCCGCAGTCGGGGCGTGGGCCGCCTCTGCAGCCTCGGCCACGGTCGAGGCCTCGGACACAGGCATTAGCGAAACCCCTGCAGCCTCTAAGACTACACAGGAGCAGGAGAAGAATCTCTGGGAACAGATATGCGAGGGTAGGAACAGCAGGGCTAAAGGGGTGGAGCCACCCGTGCAGAGGTGGGGAGGGGAGGGACCGGCGGGGCGGAGGCGGGGCTAGAGGGTGTGTGGGCGGGGCCATCGGCACGGAGGCGGGACTAGAGGTCTGTGTGGGCGGGGCCAGTGCCAGCCGAGGCTGGGGATTGACGCCCTAGATTTTTATCCCCCCAGCCTCCGAGTTCCCTGGAGAGGAAAGAACATTGGTTTTGGAATGAAAGGCTCTGGGTTCGATTTTCGGTTTTGCCTCTGAGTCACTTGATTACTCCGAGTCTCAGTTTTCTCATTTGTAAAAGGAAGGGGTTGGACTAAATGGCCTCTGAAAGGTCCCTTCAGGATCCAACAAGCAGCATTTATCAGACAGCTTACTCTGTGTGCAGGAACCAAGTAATGCTAAGTTACTTAGATGCTAAGTGCTTGAAATACTGAGAAAGGTTAAGCCAGTACCTGCCCTCAAGGAGCTTACACTCTTCTGGCCCATAACTGTGGACATACAATATAAAGGGGCGCTCATCTCCGCAGGAGGCCCCCAGCGGTGGCGGAGATGTGCAGCCAGTGAATGATGAAAATGGGATTGAATGAATGGAGGCGTGTATGTACTCATGAATGCATGAAGGAATGAATGAAAAAACACGTGCTAAAAGCCTGTGTGCCAAGCGGTAGCACCAGTGCAATATTTACAGCGCCCAGGATCACACTAGAGACCGTGACTCTAACTATCTCATGACATTCCGTTGCAAAACATGCCAGACTCTCCAGATAAAGGATAAAGTTGAAGGATACACCGCATCCCAACCAGTAAGCCGGAGTGCCAAAGCTCTTCAGAGGTCGTAATAACGCTGAGAGCCACAGCACCCTTCCCCCAAACCAATTCGAGATCAATAGTTACTCACAAAGCCCTCTGTTGAAGCAACTCGGTCCCCAACTGTCTCCAACTGACTCAACTGCCAGACTCGCCTTCTCCCAGCTCCCTCTGTGGGCTCAGCATCTCCTCAGGAAACTCCTCCCACCACAGGCACCATGTGACCGCGCTCAGCCTATCAGGGGGCAGAGTTTGTCTTCACAGCAGGGGAGGTCTTCAAATTCCCCCCAGGTCTATTAAGGGGCAGGGAAGATCTTCAAATCCCCATTCCCGTTACAAAAGCACTGTTCCAAATGCTAGGATACCAGTGGAAAAGCCAGATGTGAAGGAAGGACTAGGATTTAAACAACTGTATAGTAGGGTTTGACGATGTAAAGAAAAAAAAACTAAAATCACCTTTGCCTTCCAGACTGGGGAGAGGGGAAGGAATGGGAAATGCTTAGACCCCCAGGAGCTGGAAAGGAACTGAGAAGCCATCTAGTCTAACCTTTCTTTATACATGAGGAACTAAAACCTGGAGTTAAGTGACT
This sequence comes from Gymnobelideus leadbeateri, assembly GCA_011680675.1. Classification (NCBI taxonomy): domain Eukaryota; kingdom Metazoa; phylum Chordata; class Mammalia; order Diprotodontia; family Petauridae; genus Gymnobelideus; species Gymnobelideus leadbeateri. Next base: position 126,097 of record WOXC01011948.1, on the reverse strand, counting down.
AAGCCAAGAGCACACAGGTACTAAGTGGAAGAACTGGGATTTGAGTATCTCATTGGACTCCAAGTCCAGGATTCTTTGTACTATGACATTTGATTCTGGAGGAAACCTCAAAGTTCTTAAGCACATAGGTCATGTTGGGATCAAAGATCTCATGAATTACCTTCATTTAATGCATTGCTTTTATTGTTGTCATTTTTTTTTTCTTTTTGGAGGGCAATTGGGGTTAAGTGACTTGCCCAAAGTCACACGGCTAGTAAGTGTGTCAAGTGTCTGAGGCCAGATTTGAACTCAGGTCCTCCTGACTTCAGGGCTGGTGCTCTATTCACTGTACCACCTAGCCACCCCTATTGTTGTCATTTTTAAGGTCCATAGCTATGATTTCATTTGAGTTGGAACCTCCTGTGTGGAAGCTCTTTCCACTGATGCAAAGAGGCAGCTCATCTCCCTTCTTCTCCTCTTCCTCCTCTCTATTTCTGTCTCTCTCTGGCTCTCCCTTCCTCTTCTCTCCCTCTCCTGCTCTTTCTCTTCCTTCTCTCCCCTTTCTCTCCCCTTCTATCCATTCTCTCTCCTTCTTTCTCCCCAGATGAAAGAATAGTCCCTTCCAAAAATTTGGCCAAAATGGCACTCTTTTGTATGTGATGGCTGCTAGAGCAGGGCCTTATACAGGTGCAGTCTCAGACTTCTGGTTGCCTTTTCTGCTCTGCTGTCCTTTGCCTGAACAGAGGAGCTTGAATGGATCCTTTGAGATGGGGTTTTTGGGAGTGGCTACTGTGGGAGCTTCTGGGATTCCTCAGTCAGTATTGACTGCACTCTGGAGGTGCCTCTGTATACTAAAGAACATCTTTGAAGAGAAGATCACCATCAGCAGAAGGTGGTTTTAGAAATGTGGACTTTGAGGAAGCTATTCAAATAGTTCAGAGGCCCTGTATGGATGATGGGGAAGGAATAAGGAACCTGGTGGCTCACAGTGGACAGTATTATCCTGGGCAATGTTGTCTCCTCTGGGCCCCAGCAGAGTGGGCCACATCTTGGGCTCTAATAGAAGACCTGAGTTCAAATCTAGCCTTAGATGCTTACTAGCTGTGTTATTCTGGGCAAGTCACTTGACCCTGTTTGCCACACTTTCCTCAAAGAAGGAAATGGCAAACCACCCCAGTATCTTTGCCAAGAAAACCCCAAGTGGGGTCATGAAGAATAAAACAGGACTGAAATGGCTTAACATCAACAGCATAACTACTCAGCCCTAGAGGAAGAAGGTAACAATCCCACAAGATATCCCTCTAAGGGAGCAAAAATTTGGTTATCAATACCTCTACCCCCACTCCCACCACTGGGTTATCATGGTAGGAGAGATTCTGGATGGTAGGTCAGGGAACAGAGAATGGATATAAATCTAATTGACCCTGACTGTCCGACCCTGGTTCCATGTGAGAGGGTAATGACCTCTTAGCTAGTTTACTACATATAGATGAACCTAATCTGTGATAAGCATTGATGCCTATGCCAAAACATCAACTTTTTACTGTGGCACTGATGTTTCTCATGCCACTCCTGCTAATAATCAATATTTTATATCACTTTGAACTGCAAAGGTTTGGCATCAGCTGCCAAAAAGATCAGATTAAGATCTGGAACACATCCCTTCTGAAGGGCAGTGGAAAACCCTGAGATTGCTGGCCTCTGTTTCTTTCTATGTATACTCATCTTGGTTCTGTTCTCTTTTAGGGGCTATTACATTTCTTGCTGTCATTTCTTTCAGTTTTTGTTTTTTTGCCTTCATGTCTCATTTCATTCCAATCTTGAGTCTGAACCACTGGACCAGTCTACCTTAGGCCTAGTCCAGATCTCCCTTTAACTTAGCACCCTAAGGATCTGTCTTGGGCCCCTTTCTCTCTGTACACTCTTTTATTTGGTGACCTCATTAACTCCCATGAGTTTAATTATCATCTCTGAACAGTCCAATATACTATTCAGCCCTACTCTCCAAAATGCCAAACCTGTATCCCCACTCCCTATTGGACATTTCAAATTGGAAGTCCCATAAATATCTCAAGGTCAACATGTCTAAAGCAGAACTCATTGGTTTTTTCCTCCAAAACCTCAACATGTCTAAAGCAGAACTCATTGTTTTTTTCCTCCAAAATCCTTCTCTTGAACTTCTTTATTTGTGCCAAGGGCACCACCATCCTTTTGGTTATTTTTTCTTTTTGGAGAGCAGTTGGGGTTAAATGACTTGCCCAAGGTCACCCAACTAGTTTTTGTGTTAAGTGTCTGAGGACAAATTTGAACTCAGGTCCTCCTGACTCTGGGGCTGGTGCTCTACTCACTGTGCCACCAAGCCGCCCCCAACCACCATCCTTTCAATCTCCCAGGTTCACAACCTTGACATCATTATTGACTCTTCTCTCTCTCCCCACATATGCAATCAGTTGATATATTTTGCCATTTCTATAATCGCAGCATCTCCCTTATTGACCCCTTTCTTTCTATTAATATAGCAATCACCCTTATTTAGGGACTTGGCATTTTCTACCTGGACTTTTGCAGTAGCTTCCTTGCCACAAGTTTCTTCCCTCCCCACTCTGTCCACGGTATAGCTGCCAAAATAATTTTCCTAATGTGCAAGTATGACTATGACATCCTTCTACTTAATAAACTCCAGTGGCCTCTTATTACCTCTAGGATCAAAAATAAACTCTTCTTTTTAGTTTTTGAAACCCTCTATAACCTCCCCCCAACCTCCATGTCCAGACTTATTTCACATTAAGCCCTTTTCAAGTGCTTTACAGAACAGCGGACTGACCTTGCTCTTCCTCAGATATGACATTCTGTTTCCTATCTTGCTGTTCCCCATGTCTAGAATGCACTTTCTCCTTCACTTTGCATCTTGGAGCCCCTTGTGTCTTTCAAACTCACCCCCGATGCCCCTTTCTACATGTAGCTTTTTTTTGGTTGCCTGTTTCTTGTCCTCTAACTTTGGGACTTCCTCCCAACAGTTGCCTTATATGTATTTTTTATCTGTCTTATATATACTTCATATATGTACATGTTGTCTTCCCTGATAGAATGTAAGCTCTTTGAGGGCAGGGACTGTTTCAGTTTTGTCTTTGTATCCCCAGTGCCTAACACAGTGCCTGGCACTTAGTTGATATTTAATTAATTTGTGTTGATTGATATTTTCCCCAGTACTATATATTTTAGTGAGACATTAATAAGCCAGAAGGTAATTTTGTGGTTTTGTTGGTTTGTTTTGGTCCAAATGTGTTTTAATGGCATAGGGAATTCCAAGTGAGACAACTTCTGTTGTACAGATCAGCTGTCCTACTTGGAGAGTGGCCCGGGACACTGAGAGCCTTTGACTTGCAGAATCACAAAACTAATGTGTCAGAGGGAAGATCTGAATCCAAGTCTTTCCAATTCCAAGGACAATTCTCAATACTCTTTTATTTTTCTTTGAAACTGTGATTCTATCTTGGAAGCTGGAACCTAAGTGTTGTAGTCATGGTTTGATATGAGTTATCCTGTTGTTAATCCCAAGTTATTTAAAAATAACTTCTTTTTTATAAGTAGTACTTGTGAACTCTTGGGTAAAATTACATTCAGAGTTCCCCTTCACCCACATTAAGTAATGTTAACAATTTGTAATGAAGTAGAACGGGAAATTATCTCAATGCTCTTGTGACTAAGATTTCTTGATTTATGACAGCATGACCTGTGGCCCATGGGCCACACAAAAGGATTTTGAGCAGCCCAACAAAAATGTATGCTGGTTGTACAGGCCTGATATATGATATATTAAAAAACCATTGATTCAAAGTATTTCCTCGTTCCACACTATAGTCTTTTTTTGTGATATTATTCCATTTTCTTTGTCAGGATATCCAAGAAAGGGAGTATGATCTAAGAGCTGGAACAAAGAATTTGAAAAGCAAGTTTTTCATGTTATCTTTTGACTTGCAGGAAACTGATGACATGGTATTTGACTTTGTATATTTCGCTTTGCAAAGAAGGAAGGATGCCACCTCTGGATAGCTGGAATTAGTTCAGCATGAATCTAGAATCTTGAGATCTAATTCTATTCCTTAAAATTGCGGTGATTCTGTTATATTTCCACTAAAATAATTAGTGTAGTGATATCACAGAGTAGAGGACCTGATAATAGGGAAGAAATGTGAAATAAACCACTCTAGAGAACACCAAATAAGATGCAGTTTGGATCTGTATTGATCTCTCACCCCCCAGGACATCCTGTGGGAAGGAGGGGACCTTCCCATGACTCAGACAGACATCCTGCCTCTGCCTACTTCATTCCCATTCCTAATTGTTATCTCCTTTTAGCTATGGTGAATACAACCTGATAAAACTGATATTTCTTTGTGTGCTCTGGTTACAGTTGACAGTGTTCTCTGTAGCTCTTTTAAATTTTTTATTAAATGATTTATTATAAACTTCATATTAAGCACTAATACAACTGATTTAACTTTGTAACTATTTCCATCTAAATAAATTAATTCTAGTTTTTAAAATTACTTAACATTTTTTTTCCTCTTCTCAAACAGTCCTCAACCCTTTGCAGTCTGGCTTCCAGTATTATCACCCAACTAAAACTGTTCTCTCCAATGTTACCAGTTGTTAGGGGCTGGCCTAATGTTAGCACCCTTATTGGTTTGGGTTCTATATTGGGACAAAACAAGGCACTTCAAAGTCATTGAACAGTTAACAGAAGAAGGTTTGTTTTGCACTAACTTAGTAAGGATATGCAGCAAGGGTAAAATTTATGAAACTTAAATTTCTTCTCTAGGTTTTCTTGACAAGACTCTTTTGGTTTTCCTCCTACCTTTCTGACTGATCCTTCTTAATCTCTTTTCTTGGCTTAACGACTAGATCGTGCCCCCTAACTGTGGGTGTTGCAAAAGGTTCTCTCATAGACCCTCTTCTCCTGTATACAATCTCTTTTGGAAAATTCATCAGCTCTCTTGGGTTTAACTATTATTTCTATGCAGTTGACTCATAGATCTATATCCAGCCCCAGTCTCAACCCTGAGCTTCAGTCTCCCATCACCAGTTGCTTATTGAACATTTCAAAGAGGATGTCCCAGAGACATCTCAAAGTCACTATGTCCAAAACTGAATATATTTTTCATCCAAAATCCTCCTCTCTTTCAGACTTCCTTATTTCTGTTGAAGTCACCACCATCCTTCCAGTTTCTCAGCTTCTTAACTTAGCATTATCTTTGACTGTTCAATCTCTATCACCCTTTGTAGCCAATCAGCTACCAAATCTTGCTGTGTTTACTTCCAGAGTCTCTCTCACAACTTATCTCTTTGGTCCAAACATACAGTTCCATTTACTTACACAAGTCTGCATCACTTCTTGCCTAGATTGCTATAACAGTCTCCTAAGTGGAGTCTCTGCCTTAAATTTCTTAGCTTGACAACCACAAGCAGCTCTCCAGAGGGACTGCTGCTGTGAATAGCTCTAAGGTTCTGATCACATAGGGTAGTGAACTCTATTTATTCAGCAGTAAACTAAAGTAAAACATTCACAGAAACCAAAGTACAGCATTTACAGTGACATAAGGTGCTAAATACTTAAGTAGCTAGAACAAGGTGCTAAATACTTCTTTTACACAGTCCCTCCTAGACATTGCTGCCAAAGTAATTTTCCTTAAGCATAGTTCTGAACATGTGATTTCCTCTACTTGGTTAACTTCACTGGTTAACTATGTCTTCTGGGATCAAATACAAACTCTTCTGTTTAACATTTAAGCCCTACACCTGGCTTCAACCTGTCTTTCCAACCTAGTTGGACATTACTGTCTCCCTACACACCCCTGCCCTGAATTTTGCACTACAGTTAAACAAATCTTGTTTTTGTTCTTCATACAATACTCTATATCCCTTCTCCAGGCCTTTTTACTAGCCATGCCCCTGCTGGAATGGAGTCCTTTCTTATCTCTACCTCATTGAAACTTTCTCTGTGCAGTTCAAGTTCTGTCTTTAGGATGAAGCCTTTATTAACCCATCCCTTGTCTCCTCAGTTGTGAGTGCCTTTCTCCCTAAACTATCTTATATTTAACTATTGTATATATTTGTATTTATTCAGTGTATATTTATATTGGATATTTTTATATATGTACTGATGTCTTCACTATTAGAATGTAACCTCTTTGGGCTCACAAGTGATTCTTTCATTCTTTGTATCCCCCAGGATCTTGCACAGTTCTTGGCACACAGTAGATAATAAATGCTTATTGAATAAATGATAACACCTTTTTAGTCAGTACCACTAAATCTTCACTAGGATTCTCTGTCCATTTTCATTCACTTTTCCTCTTTTATGGTCATAGATTGATTGAATATTGTTTATCTAGTTTTGGATTTGTTTTACATTATTTTATAAAATATTTCTAGATTTTTCATATTCCTCATGTTTATCAGCCCTTGAATTATTTTTCTATTACTATTCACTTCTTCACCAGGGAATATGCTAGTTATTTGCTAGTATAGAATTTATTCCTAATATTTTATTATTCAATAATGATAACTGGCCTTTGGCTAGCAAGGGATGTTGGCAGAGAGGATATCTCTCTTTTTCTTCCAACTCCCTCCTCTCCCCCCAAGAGCAGAAATGGAGAATTCCAAAAGAAACATATGATAATGAGTCACATATGCCTGAATGTAGCCTGGTCTTCCCATGTCTGGTTGCTTTGCCCTGCCTTTCTGTTTCTTTTCATAAATATAGGTCAGAACTTGTGCCAAGTATTGTTTGTTTAAGGTAGAATAACTTACTTTCTGGACTACTACAAGAAGGGAAGGGATACTTATTCCCTTTCTTCTGGCCCCTACCCTTGGAAGGGTAAACATTACCAGTCTTTTACAGTCACTCCTTTCCTCCTCCCACTAGGCATAAAGGCTAATCAAGAGATTCCTCTCACATCCCTCCACTAACCCACACCAACAATTACCTCTCTTTCATCTGAGGGAAAACTATGGATTCAGTTTTTGCTTCATTTTGGGATATAAAATATTTTAAAAAAAATAAAATTCTTTCTCATATGTCTCAGGAAGTACAAACCAGAACTCTTTGGTAAAATTCAGACACAGAATGTCCATGTTCTCTATCCCCATTTTCTTATTCTGCCTAATGTGCCAGATACTGTTTTCCTTTCTTTTCATTCTCAGGATGGAAACATGTAGACCAGAGCAGTTATGTTCAATCTAATTTTTATTTATAGTAAGCTGCTATTAGCACTAATTAGTGAGAAATTACAAATATAACTTTAAAGACTAGAGATCAGTTTTGGAATAGGGAGCGTATTATCCTTGGGAGGGGAGAGGGAGAAAAGGGGATGAGAAAAAACTGTTGTCCTTGACTGACTCAAGTTGCTACAGTCTGCTGTCTTGGTTCCAAGTGGTATCCACATGCTTTAGTCACATGAGCAACGGTAATAGTTACTGTGGCAGCAAGCATTCCCCTATCTTTCCTGCTTCTCACAACTCAAAGTAAAAACCAAATGCCAAGCTGAAACTGCACCAGAATGTGCACCAGAACCCTATCCAACCCTCCATTCTTATGAGATCCTCTTTCAGGACAAGGGAGAAACAGAACGCTGTCCTTTTAAGACACTTTCTCCCGTTTCATCCACAGATCATGACAACCTGAAGAATTCTGTTCCCTGTATTTTCCAGACAGATTTTAAACACAGACATGCACTTTTTCTCACCAGAGAAAGGTCCCAAGTATTACATTAACAATCCTGAGAACAGACATTACCAGTCTTGGGAGTTACCTCATGGATAATCTTTTGTTCTCCTTAGTTTTAGAATCAGGTACTAGAAGTCCAGAGGAAAAAGATTTCCCTTGACAACTCACATTTTGGTGGAGAAAATAATTACCAACAGGAAAATCTTACAGTTGTTGGACTAAGTCATCACATGAAGGGCCAGGAGACCTGAACCTTGCTAACCCTCTATAACTGCTATGTGTCTAGAGACAGCAGACTATAGCAGAGGTTTCTAGAGAATGTTTCCAACTGCCACTGACCAGAATAACATGCAGTCCTCCTAGGAAGTGGGATATAATAGCGGGATGGAAAGATTGGGATTATGTTGAGATAAAGTACAGGGAATGGAACTGACTTAAGAACATTTGCTGTTTTTGTTCCTTCTTTTGTTTTTTTCTCCCTGTGGCTTGGTAGTGAATGGACTTGTCCATTGGCTTATGGGCTTCCATATTAAGGGGAACCTTTTCTCTTTCTATATCCTGAACTTGGCTGGCACTTTTTTTTTTTTGATGCCTTAATTTGTTCTATATATAGGGAATTGTAAATATTATGCTACTTTACCATGGTCCCATTTTTCTTATATTATGGATCTGAGTCTCCCACCTGCCATCAGCATTAAGTATTGTCTCTCTATCCTCTTTCCTAAATAGTCTTAATGTCACTACTAGAATCACATGTCTGCCATTATGTGTGCCCTGATCTGTGCTCTGGGCTCTACTTTTATAGTTTCAGGTTCTTTTCACCTCTCATGAGGACTATTACAATAACTTCCTAATTGATTTCCTTGCCTCAAGCCTTTCGCCACTACAATCCATCATTCACACATTCACCAAAGTGATTCTCCTAAAAAAAAGATCTGATCATGTCACATACCCTCCCCCCCCCACTCAATAAACTACTATGGTTTCATATTACTTATAGAATCAAATATAAATTCCTCTGCTACTTAAAACTCTTCACAGCCTAGTCCCTTGTTTTCTTTTCAGTCTTCTTACATGTTATACCCTTCCATATTATCTATCGTCCAGCCATACTGATTTCCTTGCTATTACACCTATTGCTCCATCTCCAACCTCCATGCTTTTGCATCTACTTTCCACCATGACTTAATTGCTTTGCCTCTTCATCTCCACGTCTTGGAGCCCTTAGCTTTCTTCAAGACTCAACTAAAGCTTTGGGAGCTCTTAACCCACAAATGGTAAGGGAAGGTCAGACAACTGATCAGAAGGAGATTATAGGGGTCCCTTTGCTGTAACTGGGTGCAGAACTCTGTCACATTGCCCACATGCAGTTCCAGTTTTTAGTCTTAGAGCAAAGAGGAACACTAGCTCACTAGCATTTGTGGCCACAGGAGTGAATGAGGGCCACAAATTCTAGGGAGAAGAAGAGTGCTTGTGGTTGCTTAGATCGTACCACTTTAGAGGAACTGAAAACCTACAGACTCCCAGAACTAGCTCTGAAAACAGCAACAAAAAAGGTTCTTGGAACAGCAATCCCTCCGTCCTCAGAGCAGAACCCAACTTTAACATAAAATTATTAGTCAAGTAGTGGATCAATGGAATAGATTGGGTACATGAGACACAGCAGTCAATGACTATAGTAATCTACTGTTTGATAGACCCAAAGACCCCAGTTTTGGGGATAAGAACACACTATTTGACAAAAACTTCTGGGAAAACTGGAACATAGTATGGCAGAAACTGGGCATAGATCAATATCTAACACATACACCAAAATAAAGTCAAAATGGGTACATGATTTAGGTATAAAGGCTGATACTATAAGCAATCTGGGAGAGCAAAGGATAGTTTACCTGTCAGATCTATGGAGAGGGGAAGACTTTATAACAAAACAAGAGTTAGCATTATAAAATGCGAAATGGATAATTTTGATTACATTAAATTGAAAAGCTTCTGTACAAACAAAGGCAATGTTACCAAGATTAAGAGGGAAGTGGGAAATTGGGAAAGAATTTTTATGACCAGTGTCTCTTATAGAGGCCTCATTTCTAAACTATACAAAGAATTGAGTCAAATCTATAAGAATACAATTGATATTGTATTCACTCCCCAATTGATAAATGGTCAAAGGATATGAACAGGCAGTTGTCAGAAGATGAAATTAAAGAAATCTATAAATATATGAAAAAATATTCTAAATCACTTTTGATTAAAGAAATGCAAATCAAACAACTCTGAGGTACCACATCTCACCAGTCAGATTGGCTAAGATGACAAAACAGGAAAATGACAAATGCTGGAGAGGATGTGGAAAAATTGGTAAACTAATGCATTGCTGGTAGAGTTGTGAACTGATCCAGCCATTCTGGAGAGCAATCTGGAACTATGCTTAAAGGGCTATAAATAAGTACATACCCTTTGACCCAGCAATACCACTTCTAGGCTTATATCCCAAAGAAATCAGAGAAGTGGGAGGAGGACCCATATGTACAAAACTATTTATAGCAGCTCTTTTTAGTGGTGGTAAAAAATTGGAAATCAAGGGGATGCCCATCAATTGGGGAATGGCTGAACAAGTTGTGGTATATGAATGTAATGGAATACTACTGTTCTATAAGAAATGAGGAGTAGACAGACTTCATAATAACTTGGAGAGACATATAAACTGATGCTGAGTGAGAAGAGCAGAACCAGGAGAAAGCTGTATACAATCACAGACACAACATATGTGTGATGACTAACTTCAATAGACTGGGCTCCTCTCAGCAATGTAAGGTTATAAGGCAACTCCAAAAGACTCATGATCAAAAGAGATATCTACATCTAGAGGAAGAGATGTGGAATCTGAATGCAGATTGAAACAAACTACTTGCTGTGTTTCTTTTTCTTGTTTTGTTTCCTCTTTTCCACTTATCATTCCATCAGTTATAATCCTTCTTTACAACCTGACTAATGATTAATGTGAAGATCTCTGTAGATCATATATTCTAGTTCATGCTGCCATGATTGGGGGGGAAGAGGAAAGAGGAGAAAATTTGAAACTCAAGGGACTGTGGAACTGAATGTTATAAACTAAAAGTAAATAAATCAATTTAATAAAAAAATTTTAGTCAAGAAATAGGTAGGGAAAATGGGCATAAACAAAAGAAGAACCTGACCATAGAAACAGCTATGTATGAAACTTCAAAGAAAAATGTGAATTGGTCACAGGCACAAAAAAGAATTTCTGAAAGAGCTCAAAAAAGATTTTAAAAAATCAAAGAAGAGAAGTAGATGACAGGTTGGTTAAGGAAATGAGAGTGATGTAAGAAAATTGTGAAAAGAGAATCAACAACTTGACAAAGGAGGTATAACAACAATGAAAACCCTTTTAAAAAAACCCACAAGAATTGCCCAAATGGTAAAAAAAAAAAAAAGGCACAAAAATCTACAGAAAGAGCTCCTTAAGAAGAATTAGTCAAATGGAAAAGAGGTACACAAATTTGTTGAAGAAAAGAACTCCTTTAAAAGTAGAATTGACCAAATGGGAAAGGAAGTACAAAAGTTCACTGAAGAAAATAATTTATTTATCATTTTTTCCAGTTAAATGCAAAAACAATTTTAGCATTCTTTTTAAAATTTTGAGCCCCAGATTCTCTCCCTTCCTCCTTTCCCCTGGCCCATTGAGAAGGCAAGCAATTTGATGTAGGTTATATATGTGTAGTCATACAAAACATTTCCATAAATAGTCATGCTGTTGAAAGAAAGCATAGGAAACTTGCCCTCCCAAAAAAAAAAATCTTAGGAAAAATAAAGTGAAAAATGTATGTTTCAATCTGTATTCAAATACTGTAATGGCAAGCAAAATTGTACTTAGCTCCTTGTTTCAGTTATTCAAATGTCTTTTAACCTCACCTGTGATTATATCAAGTCTTTGTTAGAAACAGAACCTATGAAGCCCACAGTGGGAGGAACTTGCCAAAGACCGGAATAGGAAAGATGTAAGAGGAAGGCAAAACAAACAGAAGGAGAGCAAATAAAAGCTTGAGCACAAGCTGGGACTGAGCAGAACTGGGAGGAAGAATGCCTGTGGTGCTGGCCCTCTGTCTGTTCTGTCTGTGTTGATGTTACTTTATCAGACCTGGATGCTGATAGGGGATGTTGCTGCTATTATAGAAGCCCTGGGACCTTACTCTGATTCAGAAGACCTGAAAGAGAACTTTCCTGTTGTCTGTTTACAGAAGTCCTGAAGAAGGGCTTTGCTGATATTTTCAGAGTTCCTGGGACTTTACTGATGATTTGTGTTTTGCTTCTCAGACAAAAGCTCTGTCTGTTGGTCTATGTTAATTTCTCAGACAGAGGTCCTGTCTGCTGGTCTGTGTTGATTTCACAGGCAGAAAGTGAAGTGATGATAAGGTTGGCAATGTGTGTGAATATCATTGCATCTCTGCTAAGCTTGATGTGTGTGTATCTGGAACAGGAACTGGGAGCTGCCTACCTGTGAATCCAGGTGACAGTAGGGTGAATTCATTCAGGAGCTGAGAGCATGGAAGAAGAACCATGGAGTTTGGAAGTCAATCTAGAGTTAAGGTGAAAGTATATAGTGCTGGCTGATGAGATTTTTTTTTCTTTTTTGCTTTTTGGAGGGGGGAAGATAGGGCAGTTGGGGTTAAGTGACTTGTCCAAGATCACAGGGCTAAATTTTTATGTGTGTGTTAAGTGTCTGAGGCTGGATTTGAACTCAGGTTCTCCTGTCTCCAGGGCTGGTGCTTTATTCACTGTGCCACCTAACCGCCCCCTCCCTCCAACACTTCTCACAAGAAAATAATTTCTTAAAAATTAGAATGGGGCAGGTAGAAGCTAATGACTTCATGTGACATCACGAAACAATAAGACAAAGTCAAAAGAATGAAAAAAATAAAAGAAAATGTGAGACATCTCATTGGAAAAACAACTGGAAAATCGATCCAGGAGAGATAATTTATGAATTTTTGTAATATCTGAAGACCATGATAAAAAAAAAAAAGAGCCCAGGCAATACATTTTAAGAAACTATCAGGAAACATTGCCTGATAGCCTAGAACCAAAGGGTAAAATAAAAAAGTAAAGAATCACTTCCTGAAAGAGATACCAAAATTAAAACTCCCAGGAATGTTATAGCCAAATTCAAGAGCTCTTGAGTCAAGGAGAAAATAGTGCAAGTATCCAGAAAAAAAAAACAAAAACAACAATTCAATATGGTGGAACTGTAGTCAGGATAACACAAGATTTAGCAGCTTCTGCATTAAAGATCAGAGGACTTGGAATGTGATATTCTGGAGGGCAAAGGTGCTTGGATCACAACCAAGAATAACCTACCCTACAAAACCAATTATAATACTTAAGGGGATAAAATGGATATTCAGTGAAATACTTTTTCAAGTATTCCTGATGAGAAGACCAGAGCTGAATAGAAAATTTTACTTTCAAATACAAGACTAAAGAGAAGCATAAAAAAGAAAACATGAAAGTGAAATCATAAGAGATTCAATAAGGTTAAATTGTTTACATTCCTCCATGGGAAGATTATTAGGACAGTTAGAAGGAGTATACAGAGACAGAAGGCATAGGTGTGAATTGACTGATAAGATGATTAAAAAATTTGAAATGTGAGAAAAAGAGACCTACTGAGAGCAAAGAGAAGGGTAAAATGGGGTAAATTATTTCACCTAAAAGAGGCATTCCTAAAAGGAGGAACTTTTACAGTGGAGGGGAAGATGGGGAGATAAGGTATTGGGTAGCATTTAAACCTTACTTACTGAAATTGGCTCAAAGAGAGAATAACATAATACTCAATTAGGTATAGAAATATATCTTGCCCTACAGGGAAGTAGGAGGGGAGAGGGATAAGAGAAGGGAGGGGAGATAGAAGGGAGGGCAGTTTGGGGTAGGTAATGGTCAGAAGTGAAACATACTTTTGAGGAGGGACAGGGAGAGACAGACAGAAAGAGAGAAAAAGTGGGAAATGTAGGATGGAGGAAAATACACAGTTTGCAATTTTAACTGTGAATGTGAATTGGATGAACTCACCCATAAAATGGAAGCAGATAGCAGAATGGATTAAAAAACAGAATCCAATCATAATGTTGTTTACAGAGAAACACAAAGTAAAAATAAGGGACAGAAGTATAATCTGTTATGCTTCAACTGATGTAAAAAAGAAAAGCAGTCATGATCTAACAAAGTAAAAGCAAAAATAGTCTAACTAAAAGAGATAAGCAGATAATGCTAAAAAAAAAAAGGTACCATGGACAATGAAGCAATAGCAATACTAAGCATATATGCATCAAAATAGTAGTGCCCATGTTCTTTTTTTTTCTTTTTATTTGCTTTTTGGAGGGAGGAAGGCAGGGCAATTGGGGTTAAGTGACTTGTCCAAGGTCACATGGCTAGTAAGAGTTAAGTGTCACAGGCTGGATATAAACTCAGGTCTGCCTGACTCTCATGCTCTATTCGCTGCACCACCTAGCCGCCCCTAGTGTCCATATTCTTTTTTTTTTTTTAAAGTGGATTTTATTACCGCGGGACTGTTGGGGTACGTGCCCAAATCAGACAGTGCTTTGGCATAGACATTGTGCTGGTTTTATAGAGGTTCCATAGCCAGGTTACTTAAGCTGAAATTATAGTGATGTAAGCTGAAACTACAGTGATTGGTCACTGTACATTTGAATTTCCCGCTGGCCTGAAACCCTAGGCTGGGACTCCCACCCACAGGGGTGGGGGTCCTGCCTATTTACAGATCAATTAAGGGAGAGGAAGGTGGAGTTCTCTGCTTTATAAATCAGTGAAGGAAAGGGAAGGTTGAGTTGTCTGCTTTACAAATCAGTGAAGGGAAGGGCGAAGTGGAGTAGTGTTCAACACTCCCTACTCTTCCTTGTAGGTATGTCAAACCTTTGATATGGCTGGGGTCACATGTAGAACAATTCTGTTCCTAAGGATGGTGGGGGGGGGGGGTCCCCTGATAATTAACATTAATGGAGTTAACATGGGATTTGACAAATTGTAGAAAGCAATTAATGAGATAGGGTCCTACAGTTAGGGCTATGATCAGGAGGAGGAGGAGAGGCTAATACAATACTAATACCAAGGCTGATATCAATTTAGTGAGTTAGGGGGATGTTCTAGTGTCCATATTCTTAAAGGAAAAGCTAAATGAGTTGTAGGAGGAAATAATAAAACTATACTAATAGAGGACCTCAACTTTCTCCTCTCAGAACTAGATAAATCTAACCATAAAATAAACACTAAAGGAGTTAAGGAGATGCATAGGATTTTAGAATAGTTAGCTAAGATAGGCATGTGAAGAAAACTGAATGGGAATAAAAAGGAATATAATTTTTTCTAAGTGGTACATGTAACCTACACAAAAATTGACCATGTATTAAGTCATAAAAATCTTCCAACCAAATTCAGAAAAGCAGCAATATCAAATGCATCCTTTTCAGATCATAATGCAAGAAAAATTATATTCAATAAAGGGCCATGGAAACATAGATTAAAAATTACTTAGAAACTAAATAATCTAATCCTAAGGAATGAGTGGGTAAAAGTGATGGGGTGCTAGTGATGGATACCTAAAAGGAAAAGACCATGTCTTTGGGCCCTGGACCCCAAAGTGCCTGAACCCAAATCTCAGGTATTCACCTGAGGCACTACATCCTATCCCAGCCAATAATCCTTTTAACTGCCCTTTCACTGGCATTCTCCTGCCACTTAACTCCTTTAAATGTTTCATAGAATTCACGTGTGAATCAATCTAACAATATAAGTGAAATGAAGGAATATTTGCAAAAAATATAAATTGCTCAGATTAACCAAAGAGGAAATCAAATACTTAAATAATCCTGTCTTAGAAAAAGCAATTGAACAAGCCATCAATGAGCTCCCTATGAAAAAATCCCCAGGACCAGATGGATTCACAAGTGAATTCTATCACACATTTAAAGACCAATTAATTCCAATACTATATAAATTATTTGAAAAAATAAACTCCTTTTACAGCACAAATAGGCTGATTACCTAAACCTGGGAGAGCAAAATCAGAGAAAGAAAACTATAGACCAATTCCCTAATGAATATTGATGCAAAATTTTAAAATAAAAGACTACCAAAGAGATTACAGCAAATATATTAAAGAGCATACATTATGATCAGCATTTCAGGGCTGGTTCAATATGAGGCTAACTACTAGCATAATTGACCAAATCAATATCAAGAATAAGAAAAATCATATGATTATGTCAATAGATGCAGAAAAGGCTTTTGACAAAATGCAACAGTCATTCCTATTAAAAACACTAGAAAGCATAGGAATAAAAGTAGTTTTCCTTAAAATGATAAGTAGTATTTATCTAATACTATCAGCAAGCATTATCTGTAATGAGGATAAACTAGAAACCTTTCCAAATAAGATCAGGGGTGAAGCAAGGATGCCCATTATCACCACTATTATTCAATATTATACTAGAAATGCTACCTATAGCAATTAGAGAAGAAAAATTAAAGGAATTAGAATAGGCAATGAAGAAACAAAACTATCATTGCAGATGATATAATAGCATTCTTAGAGAATCCTAGAGAATCAACTAAAAAACTAATTGAAATAATTAACAACTTAAAGTTGCAGGATATAAAATTAAGCCATGTAAATTATCAGCATTTCTATATAGTACCAACAAAGTTAAGCAGCAAGAGATAGAAAGAGAAACTCCATTTAAAATAACTGTAGACAACATAAAATGCTTGGGAGTCTATTTGTCAAGAGAAACCCAAGAACTAAATGAACATAATTACAAAACAGTTCACACAAATTAAGTCAGATCTAAATAATTGGAGAAATATTAACTGCTCATGGGTAGGTTGAGTCAATATAATAAAAAATGACAACTCTACCTAAGTTAATTTACTTATTCAGTTCCATAACAATCAAACTACCAACAGATATTTTATAGAGTTAGAAAAAAATTACAAAATTCATCTGTGGAGCAAAAAATCAAAAATATCAAGGGAATCAATAAAAAAAAGAAGTGAAGGTAGGCAACCTAGTAGTTCCAGATTTCAAAATATATTACAAAGTAGTAATCATCAAAACAATCTGGTACTGTCTAAGAAATACAGTATGGATCAGTGAAATAGATTAGGTACACAGTACACAGTAACTTTTTGCCTCAGTCCCCTTATCTGTAAAATGAGCTGGAGAAGGACATGGCAAACCACTTCAGTATCTTTGCCAAGAAAATCCCAAAAGGGGTCATAAAGATTAGGCACAACTGAATAACAACAAATATCCTAGAAATGGCTTGCCATAGGTTGAAACATTTAAGAAGGATGATAGCTAAAAGGTATGTTGACCAAACAATGAAGCCCTGAGGTAACAGTGAAGGCAAAAAGGAGGAATAATTCAGGAATAATGAAGTTTGAGTCAACAGAGAATATGGTTATATAAATGGCATCAGGTCAGACTGGAAAGGTAGCAACAGATTTTGAAGAGCCTAGGCAATCTCAGGATAGTTATCTTTTGAAAAAAATTACAAATAAAAGCAAACTTTTGAAAGCAGCAGTATTTTTTTTTTTCATTTTAAAAATTAATTAATTTATTCTTAGTTTTCAACGTTCACTTTCATAAGATTTTGAGTTCTAAATTTTCTCTCCTTCCCTCCCTTTCCCTCTCCCCAAGATGGCATGTAATCTAATACAGGCTTTACATATACATTCATGTTAAACATATTTTCACATTAGTCATGTTATAAAGATGAATTAGAACAAATGGGAAGAACTACAAGAAAGAGGAAACAACAACAAAAAAGTGAGTAAATAGTATGCTTTGATCTGCATTTATACTCCATAGTTCTTTTTCTGGATGTGGATAGCATTTCCATCATGAGTCTTTTGCCATTGTCTTAGGTCCTTGAGTTCCTGAGAGAGTTAAGTCTATCAAAGTTAGTCATCGTACAATGTGGCTGTTGCTGTGTACAATGTTCTCCTGGTTCAAGCAGTAGTAATTTAAAATCAGCATTAGATATTCAATTTTGACTTAGAAGTTTTCAAAATATACTCTTCATAGAAATCCCTAAAAGTATTTCTGGGCATTTTCCCGAAATCTTTTTTCTTGTTGTCTATCCTATTGATGCTTTTCCTGATCCCATCTCTTGCCAGTGCCTTCCCTACCAACATTATTACCCTATACATATTTTGTGCATACTTGTATACGTGCATGCTATTCCTTCAATAGAATTTAAGCCTCATGAGGTCGGGAATTAATTTACTTTACTTTTGTCTTTATATCCTCAGTACTCTTGCACATTTCTTGTTACAGAGAAGGTGCTTAACAAATGCTTGTTGGTTGATTATTGATGTCACTTTGAGTCCTTATATTCCCCTAAATGGGTCTTCCAGAGTCACTCCTTCTATGTAGTAGGTGATCTCTTCCTCAGCTTTACTGAGAAGATTGAGTACTCCAGTCTCAGGCTGTTGAACCTTCTTTGGTAAGGCTGTGAAGTATAGTGGAAGAAGGTTGGGTTTGGAATCAGTACACCTGGTTTCACATGGATTTGCCATCTGTGGGAACTGAGGCAAGTCCTTTAAATTCTCTTGGCCTCAGTTTCCTCATCTGTAAAATGACCTCTAAAGTCCCTTCCAACTCTAAATCTATGATCTACAAATTTATGACCTTGAAATCTATATTTTCTTTCATAGCTCCTCTTTCTTTCTACTCCTTACGATAATGTTTGTTAGTTCTTGGTGTCCTTGGCCTTAAAAATGTTGACCACCTTCTCCATCTTGATATTCTCTCCTCTCATGTTTTATATTCTTTATTCTGCTCTTAATTCACTGCATAGTCCTTTTTGATCCTTTTTTTTTTGTAAATAGTAAATAGTAACTGTTTCTCTTTTGGTCAGCAACCCTGAGGGTCTTCCCCTCCCAGTCTGATTTTTTTTTAAATTTAATTAAAGGGGCCATCCCTTGACTCACTTCTTAAAGAGGCCTATTCACTGAATGGGCATTACCTCACTCAGAGTGAGAACCTGAAAAGACCTTAGTCTAAAAGGACCATTGCATCCCGGGCCATCTCCATTATCAGGACACTGGACCCAGATGACTCTGAAGGAGAAAATATGTCTGGTGATCTTGCACAACCCTCCCTCACTTAAATGCAAGTCAACTGCAAGTTATGTCATCATTCCCTGACAATGAAGGGCAAACACAATCATTGTTCTAAGTTATACCAAAGAGATGCCCTAGGTCTCTATTCTTTCTGCTTTTTCTTTCGGCAGATTTTCTTCTTGTACTTCCAGCTCTTTAGGAATAACTCCAAAATCTATATCTCTAGCTTTGACCTCTTACTTATCTCCAGTCATGCAACTACCTGGTTGCTCCATTGACATGTCAAACTCAGTAAGTCTCAAATTGAACTAATTTCCCTTCTAAAGCTGGTAAAGTAGAACTTGTGCTAAATCTAAAATCAGAGGAACTGGATTCACATCTTGGCCCTGCCACTCTGGACCTCAGTTTTCTGATCAGTAAAATGAAGGGTTTAGACTAGGTAAAAAGTCCATGATCCTGTCTATGAGCCCTCTGCATAACTTCCCTATTTCTACTGATAACATCTTTTTGCTTTCATTGCCACTGCTCTTATTTAGGCCTCTTACTTAGACTATTATAATAGCTTTCTCCCTGGTCCTCCCATCTTTCTCCTCCCCATTTCTCATAACCGTGCTAATCTAAACTTCATGCATCGATCTGACCATGCCAATCTCTTACTAAAATGCTTTTAGTTTTACCTGTTGCCTACCCAGTATTCAAGCATACCATAATACAACTCCAGTCTACCTTTCCAAATTAATTTTATTTACTCATTGTATACTTTAGCCAGTTTGGGTTATTTTCTGAGCCCATTCCATTTTCACTTGCTTCTGTCTGTGAACATCTTCTCTCATTCCTGAAATAAGTTTATAGTCCTTTAATGCCCAGTTCTAGAGATACCTCTTCACTGATATATTTACTGATTCTGCAAGCTAGAAATTATTCCTCCAAACTTTATAATTTGCTTTCTCCATGTTAAGAGACTTGACCAAAGTTCTACAGTTAGTTAATGGCAGAGACTAGACTAGAACTCATGTCTTTTGGTTTTCAACCCATTACTCCTTAAAAAAAAATCAAAAATTTTTTTCTTATTCTTTACTTGACAAACATTAATTAATATGGATGATTCCTATGCAAAGAAGAACAGAAATGGGAACTATAAATGAAACTATGGACATCCTAGCATGCTTTTTGTTAAAGTACATATTCCAGCATGTTAATTTTAGATCTGTGTTATTTTGCTGTGTCTCCCTCTGAGCTGCCATACTCTTCTGTGTACTTTTTAAAATGCTTCAGTAAACATATTTTTTTCTTTTTTGGACATCTTTATTGCTCCCTCTCATTCCGCCTCTTGTATTAAAACACTACCTGAAGCAGCAGCAACAACAAAACCTCCTTTGGGACAAGCATAGTCAAGCAAAACAAATCTATACATAGACTTTGTGCAAAATTATATATATTATTCTGCATATTTTGAGTTGCTGTTGGTTATTGTATTGATCAGTGTCCTTAAGTCTTTCAAAATTGCTTTTCTTTACAATGTCACTGTAAATATTGTTTTCTTGGTTCTACTCATTAATCTCTGTATCAGTGCATGCAAGTCGTCCCATGTTTCTCTAAATCCATTTTCCCCCTCAACAATATTTTATTATATCGAGTATTTGTGACAATTTTTGTATCATGGCTCTATTTACCAGTCAGGGGAAACCTATGGACCCCTTTCAGAATAAAAATTTTTTAAAATTCATAATTGAAGGAAATGCTAAGTTTTCAGTTAGAGGTTGAAAATAAAGATGTAATTTTTTCCCATCCAAGTTTACAGACCCCTTGAAATCTAATATGGACCTCTATGATATTTGTGGAGTATTCATTGCTTTTTCATGTAATCACTTTATATCTTGTACAAAAGTTATTTGTGTTTGTATTTTAATCCCTTGTTAGATTGTAAACTCCTTAATTGCAGGGACAGTGGTTTCTTTGTTTTTCATTTTTATGTACTCAGTGTTCAGCACAGTATTTTACATATCATAAACATTTCATAAATCATTGCTGAGTTGGATTGAAATGAAATCATACCCATCTCTGAAAGCACAGTGCAAATACTACTTCTTTTATGAAACCTTCTCTGATCCCAGGAATCAGTATGATCCTTTTAAAAAAAAATCAACTTAACAAATATGAATAAATATATACACAAAGAACATAAAAAGAAGATTGTATATGAAACTGAGCTCCTATTACATTCAGGTTTTTAAAATGTGTATTATAATTTTCAACATGATAATATCAAAACAGGCATTCTTGACTGGCTTCCATTCTAAACTTTCTTCTGTTCCCTTGCATATTTTTAATGTTTCATTGAAACTCTTTTTTTTTTATCATTATTAATACATACCTATGTACTGCCTTCCCTGTCTTCCCTCAAAATAAAAGCCCTCCCTTGTGACAAACAGGTATAGGCAAAACAAATTCATACATTGTTCATGTCTGAAAATGTGTGCAGGATTATTCTTTAGTTTCTTAGAGTTCACATGCGACTTCACATTTCTTTTATGTACTTATTATGTATTGTTTTGCATTATAGTTACTTATTTTTTTATATTGCCCTACTGCTCCAAATTGGGTGCAGGAAAGGGTGTCTAAAAAGTCAGACAAGACTGAACAGCTAGACTATAATATAAATACAATGAGGGAGGGTGTTTTAGCTAAAGCATGTATGTCCCCAGGGATAAGTATGGTGCTCTCTACCTAGTAGGCACTTATAAACCTATTTGTTGGATTTATCTGAGGATTATTTAGAATTTATTTATTAATTTTGCTTTTTGGAGGGGGGAAGGCAGGGCAATTGGGGTTAAATGACTTGCCCAAGGTCACAGGACTAGTAAGTGTTAAGTGTCTGAGGCCAAATTTGAACTCGGATCCTCCTGACTCCAGGGCTGGTGCTCTATTTACTGCATCAGCTAGTCGCCCCTAGGAATTTCTTTTTATTAATCAATTTACTTATTTTTAGTTTTCAACATTCATTTCCACAAGATTTTGAGTTCCAAATTTTCTCCCCATCTCTCCCCTGCCCCTCACCCCAAGATGGCATGCATTCTGATTATCCCTTCCCCCAGTCTGTCCTCCCTTCTATCATGCCCCACCCCACCATCTCTTACTTTCTTGTAGGGCAAGATAGATTTCTATATCCCATTGCCTGTATATCCACTTTCACTGAGAAGGCAAGCAATTCAATATAGGTTATACATGGGTAGTTATGCAAAACACTTCCATAATAGTCACGTTGTGAAAGACTAACTGCATTTCCCTCCATCCTATCCTACCTCCTCAATTATTCTGTTTTTTCTTTTGACCCTGTACCTTTTCAAAAGTGTTTGCTTCTGACTACCTCCCCCCCCCCCAATTTGCTCTCCCTTCTACCATTTCCCCCATCCCCTTTCCCCCTTACTTTCCTGTAGGGCAAGATACCCATTTGAATATGTATGTTATTCCCTCCTTAAGCTAAATCCGATGAGAGTAAGATTCACTCATTCCCTTTCACCACTCCCCTTCCCCTCCATTGTGAAATCTTTTTCTTGCCTCTTTCATGTGAGATAATTCACCTCATTCTGTCTTTTCCTTTCTCCTCCCAATATATTGAGAGGAATTATTTTCTGAAAGAAGTCTCGTGTGTTTCAAGGAATGAAAATCAGGAGCCTGGTTTCTAGTCCAGGCTCTGCTGTTAATGAACTATGTTGCCCTTATCTACGGGCCTCAGTTTCCTTATCTGTAAGATGGTGGGATTGTATTACATGATCGTCGATCAATAAGTCATCAAGTATTTATTAAATGCATCTTATGAACTAGACATTATATTATGCACTGAGGATATAAGTATAAAAAGGTGACATAATCCCTACTTGAAATGAGGTTTGTTCTTTGATTCTTTGATTTCCCAGTCGCCTGCCAGTGATAGCCTTCTCCTTACTTATCTCAGAATCTGATGCCATGTGCCAGCCATTCAGAAAGGAGAGGAGCATAGTTTCCCTGTCAGCACTACTTCCCATTGCTGCCAACCCATCCTCCTCACACATTCATTGCCTGCTCTGTCCCTCCTCCTCTATATCCATAAAGATTAAAAGATTGGGGGGCTTAATTGAAAGTAGCTTTAATTAAGCTCAAATTTGTGATAAATAGGTTTTGTCATTTTTAAAAATCACCAAATAAAGTTTGAGATAGTTTCACAAAGGGCATTAAAGTATGAAAGCCTTTGCCAAAACATATTTGGGCTTTGCTGTTATGTTTTCCCTTTTTAGACTATGAAGCTGAGCAGCCTCCCTTTCCAGAAGGGTATAAAGTAAAACAACAGCCTGTGATTACTGTGAGTATTCCTCAGTCCTTGGACTTTCACTAACAGTTTTTTGATTGAAGAGGCAACATGAACTTCTTTATGGCACTCATTATACTAAACTTATGCACTAGCAACTTGAGAATTCTCTTAAAATTTGAGAATTCTCTTAACAATTGTTCTGTCACAAAGGAAGATGTTGCTCTTTAATACTTATAGCGTAAATTATTAACAAAAACATACCTTATACTTGGATAGGCTTGTGACATGTTTAGAAATGCATTGACTCTTCTATGCTATTGAAGTAGATTTAGCAAGTGGATTCTTTTGGGGAATCAAATCTATTCAACTTCATTCAAGAGCATGTACAGTTTTGTTTGTTATGCATATATTATGGGAAATACAAGATGAATAAAACATGGTCCCAAGTCTTCAAGGAACTTATAGTATGAACAAATCTTTGTAAGTAAGAAAGTAGGAGGAGTGAGGTAAGGCATCACTTACATAAATTAGACTTTACCTTTGGCGCCAAATAAACTAACTTTCTTGCTGGAGCTTACCCTCACAACTCCTTTCACAGTGTCCTCACAGTGGAAAAGCAGTGTGTTGAACTTGGAAAAGAACACAAGTTTGGAGACCTGTCTTTTTATCTCTTCTCTGTTTTAATTTACTGTATTACCTTGGTGCTGCTTAAGTGCCTCTGGGTCTCAGTTTCCACATCTGTAAAGAGAGACCTGGAGGATCTTTAAGATTCTTTCCAGCATTCTAAGGCAAGTCCACAGTGAATGGATGTTGTTTACAGTTTGACTGAAATAATAAAATCCTTTTTAAATAAAAGACTCTGTAATATTCCACACTTTGCTTAGTGTGTCTTTTTTTTTTAACTTTACTATACTTTGTTATCTTTCCCTGTACTTTTGTCTAACAAGAAAACCTAGAAGAGTGGATTCAGTCACATGTGGCTGGGCCAGATTTTGTACTCAAATATCCAAGTCCTACTTTATTGAATGTGTAAAGTGTGTCTAGGAGGAGTATGGTCGAGGTTAAGAAGTTAACGAGGCTAAAGAATGAAACCTTAGTTTTGACATTGTAGATGTCCTCTAACACAAAGGGGCAAGCAACCACATTTGAGATTTTGGTTCTGGAATTGATGGCATATGAATTCTCGTTGCTATCCTATGGACAGCAAATTAAGGCTAATTCATTTTTATACTTTTTTTTTTTAAGCAATTGGGGTTAAGTAACTTGCTCAAGGTTACACGGCTAGTCATTATTTATGCGTGGGTGCTCATTTTCTGAGGCCGGATCTGATCTCGGGTCATCCAAACTCCGAGGCTGGCTCTCTTACTCACTGCGCCACCTAGCCGCCCCTTTAGGGCAATTGGGGTTAAGTAACTTGCCCAAGGTTACACGGCTAGGTTTTTTTTGTTCGTATGGATTAAGTGTCAGAGGCCGGCTCCGAACTCAGGGCCTTCTGATTCCAGGGCCAGCGCTCTATTCACTGTGCCACCTAACCGCCCTATTTTTATACTTTTTATAATCCAGTTTATTAGGTTTAGAGCACTTGAGCTATACATTTCGTGGTAGTATTAGGCCTTTAAGTAGGGAACTAGGGAGAGGGAGAGAAACTGAGCTGAGAGACACAGATGGGAAGGGTGACAGACACTTGGACTCTCTTCCATTGAGAGGAAGTCTGTGCATCTTCCAGGCCCCCAACCAAGAACTGTGTAGCACCACAAGAGAAGTCACACACAGAAAAGGCAGTGACTGGAGGTGGTGGCAGAGCAATGGAGTAATTCCAGACAAGCAGAGGAATTCCTTACTTTATAAGCCTTGAGAGAAGAATTCCAGATCATCACTGAGTTCCTAATCCAAGATTCCTAGAGAAGATAAGGAGTTCCTGAACAATATATTGAGAAATAGGACTAAGTCTCCTAGAGAGAAGAAGTGAAACTCTGGACAATGGCAAACTCCTAGACACCTCAGGAGAATTCCTAGATAAAAAGAGGCCTAGGAGCAATAAGGAACAGAGCTATGATGTAGAAGAGAAAAACTTGTACTTTATTAGTCCTTCATTGTATGGACTGTACAGGAAAGGAGTTTGACTCTAGTGACCTGAAATGCTTTTTCCTTTGGTGGAAGGTGGGTGTAAAACTAAGGTAATCCTCTGGAGACTGTGGAAACCCACCAAAGAGAAAAGTAGAATTGTTCTGTTTATGGGTTCTGGGTTTATGTACATAGTCTGGGTTCTGTCTTCTCACTAAGCATTCTCTTTTTTGCCTTATTCTTCCACTGAGGACTTCCACTAGGAACATCAGAATTTATCTTGTTTCTTGGTCTCTCCAGAAAGCATAAAAGATCCTCAGTGAACATGAAAACATCCAGTCAAACAATACATTGAATACAAGACTGGCTTTTTAGTCTGACAAAATTTCTTTAGTCTGCCAAAATTTCAAAATAGAGAGAGTTAACAGAAACAGTCAGGACAACTCTCTTTCCTCTTTCTCTCAAAGGATTACCCTGGAGGTAAAGCTCTCCCAGAAAAGGAAAGCTTGGGAAGTCACTTAGAAAGGTTCTGGGGGGGCGGCTAGGTGGCGCAGTGAGTAGAGCGTCGGCCCTGGAGTCAGAAGGACCTGAGTTTGGATCTGGCCTCAGACACTTAACGAACACACAAAAACAAAAACCTAGCCATGTGACCTTGGGCAAGTTACTTAACCCCAATTGCCCTCTTAAAAAAAAAAAAGCAAGAAAAGTTCTGGGCCATAGGTCATAGATAATGTTGTTCAACATATTTCTTGTACCACTTAACTGAATTTCCTTGGTTGTATTTTCCCTCACACATACCTATTTCTCTTTGGTTTGGTGTATATATACATTTGTCTTTGGGGAATGTGTGCAATATCACCTTGTTTATTGATTGGTCAGAAAACTGTGTTAGGGATGTGTACCCAAGTTTGAAGTGACAAGGCATCCAATGGAAATGGAAATGGGCAACAAACTGCCTACCTTCTGGTAGAGATATGATGGATCCAGAACACAGATTTACGTGTGTGTGTGTGTGTGTGTGTGTGTGTGTGTGTGTGTGTGTGTGTATCCACACACATACACAGCTAAGGTGGGAATTTGTTTTCCTTGACTATACATATTTGTTATAAGTATTTTATTTTTTTATTGGGTGGAAAAGAAAATAGATTTTTGTAATTAAAAGATTTTAATTTAGAAAATAAATCCACATCAGATAGAGATAACAAATTGGTGTTTGGGAGAAATATAAATTTGGCAGTCATCTCCATATAAGTGACTACTGACACCCTGAAAAGAGATGAACTCTTTAAATTTAGCAAGAAGAGCACTTCTTCAAGCACTAAGCCTTGCTAAACACCTATCTTAAGAGAGCAGGTGGAAAAGGGGGAGTTAACAGAGGAAGAGAAGAAAGAAGTAGTCAGTGAGGTATGTAGGGAGAGAACCAAAATGGTCTAGGTGTTGTAGAAGCCACAGAAAGACAATTTTAAGAGGGAGTGGGTGAGGTTAAGTATGTCACATGTAACAGAAAGTCAAGGAGAATAAGGATAAAGAAGAGACCATAAAATTTGGTTATTAGTAATTCATTAGTGATCCTACAGGGAGCATCAGATTCATCAGTGTGATAGGGATGCTGGGCATATTTCAGGTCTTTAGCAAGGCTTGAAGGGCTTTCAGAAACTTGTTACTACCCCAAGGCAGCCTATTTCACTTTTGGACAGTTCTAATTATTACATTTTTTTCCTCATGCTGAAATTAAATCTGCTTCTCTGCAGTTCCTAGTTCTACATCCACATATCAGCTTTTCATATGGTTAAGCATATCTTTCTCTAGGTCTTCTGTCCTATAGGACAATTCCTGCTCCTTTAATCAATCCACTTGGCATCTCTACATGTGCCCTTAATTCCATCTTTCCTCCTCTTTCACCCTATTTTGGTTCTATCTCATCTCCTATTTGGACTATTGTAGTAGTCTTCTACTCAGTCTCCCTGCCTTGAGTCTGTCCACTCCAGTCCAACCTCCATACCTGACCCATCACTTCCCCACTTGGTAAACTCCGGTTGCTCCCTCTTGTCTCCATGATCAAATATCAATAATGCCTTCTAGCTCCTCTAGCATCCAAAGTCCTTTACAGCCTGGGTGAAGTTTACCTTTCCAGCCTTATACCACATTAGTTTCCTTCATGCACACTGTTGTATAGCAAACCTGGCCTGTTTCCTCTTATTACATGGGACTGCTGTTTCTAAACCTGTGCACAGATTGTACCTCGTTCCTACAATGAGCCCCCTCCTCACCTCTTCCTATTGTCACTTTTAAGTTTTCTTCAAGGCTCCGTTCATGAACCATCTTCATCATGAAGTTTTTCCTAATCCTTCTCCAGCTGCTAGCATCTTCTACTAAAATTGTTGTTGTTATTAAGTCATGACTGCAGGAGATTATAAGAGTGGAACAATGTCTGTACTGTCATATTCTGTCAATGTGTTGATTAGTTTTGATGAATTATTTTTTTCCTCTTTTTTCTTTGTTACAAGGGATAGTTCTCTGGGAAGGAGAAATATTTGGAAATGAAGGTGATAAAAACAAAAGATACCTATTAAAATATTTTTAAAAGAATTTTCCTCTTGAAAACTTTTGATTTTTTCTTAAGTGAGCTTTTTTCCTTTAGAGCTCCAAGCTATGGGATTTTCCCTGTATTTTTCCAGACCCTCTGATATTTGTAATCCAAAATGTAGGGGCTCATGTTGTATTGTGTTTGGCTTTTCTCTCCTCTGTTAGAAAGCTTAAAATGGAGTGGTCACTTTGCTGCAAGGTTCCCATAATTTTTATTCCAGTAGCTAGTTTTTCTTTCTTGGTAAACATCAGATCCAGAAGAGCAACTGCCCTTGTCACTTCTTCCACCTGCTCAAGGACCAAACTACCATTAAGGAAAACTAAGGATTTATTAGCCACTCTGCTTTTGGCAGAGAAAAAAACCAACAAATATTGAAATAGTTGAAGTCCCCCATCTCTCTAGATTATGTCTTTACGCTAGGCTTATGATCTGTTCCTGTTTTCCTCATCTATAACCTCCTTCTGCTTAGGTGATTTATAATATATTTTGGTGTTAATATTGCTTTCGTTTCTGCCTCTGTTGGTCTTCATTCAGATGTTCTTCATTGTGTTCCAACTCTATTTCCTGGATGTTGTGATGAGTATATCTTCTTAATATTCAGTACTTGCTCATAACCACACAACTTATAATAAATAAAGCCAGGATAAAAACCCAGATCTTCTGATTACAAATACAATTCTCTTTATATAAGTATCTGATGATTTTTTTAAACTGCATGCTCAATGGTAATATCTTTGCACATATATGAGATAGGAACTGTATCTATGATGTCATTGATATCCAGAATTTCATACTATATGGACTTTGTTAATATTGTTAATTATTCCTCCCAATTACTTATGATTTAAATACCATTGTAATCATTAAAAAATAAATTGCAGCATCTAGGTCACCAAAAATACTAAATTCTATGTGATTTTGTAAAGGAAAGCTAAATTATTTATTCTGTTTATTTAAATTGATTTTTAAAGGTTTCTGCTCCTCTGGAGGCAACAGTTTTCCCAGGTTTAAGTCCAGAACACTTTTTTCAAGTTACCCCAAATTATGCTATTGTCCAAGATGTGCCTTGTGTAGCACCAGAAGCTCCAGAAGTTTTTGACCCCAAAACATGTAAGTAAGACAATAAGAAAATATTCTTTCTGGTTTCCCTTTGACATTACCATAGAACATTAGATGGGTACTCTCAGGGAGAAAAATATCAAATGAGGGTCACATGAATTAAGAAAGAAACTTAGATTATTTTTTATTTTTAAAGGGGAAAATATCTCACTTCTTTTTAAAGTTGTACTTCAGTACTTCAAGGGCGCATGATTTCATTGTTTCAGACATTATCTCCACTCATGCAGATTGATTCTTACCTCTCCTCATCCTCATAGACTCCTTGATGCACTGGGGTGGCTGAAAAATTCATTCATGTGTACTGGCAATGAGTCTCTCTGAACTTAACTGTTTTTAGAAGACCCACCCATAGTCCATCATTGGGCCTATCTATAACTTTCCAGCTTGGCAGGTCCTACCAGAAATTGTGTTGTACTGGCATAACCTTTCAGAGTCCTGAGTCACATACACACCAAGAGAGGACATCAGGATAGGTCTGTAAAGGAGGCTTCTTAGGTGAAGGAAAGCTTAGTTTAAAAAAAAAAGACGTTCTCTATTTGTTATATTTACCCAATAAATGTGACAAATTACACATAGATTTACTTAGCTGCTTAAAAAATATTTACCGAATTGAATGTGCATATGTGTATGCACACTTCAATAGCATATGATGGACAATATAAGTAAGGGAGGCGGGAAGCAAAGAGGAAGATGTAAGATGTACAAAGACCCTGACAAAGAGACATGTGGCTGGGTGGCTCCGGAGGTTTTATAAGTATCTTTTCTTCTCTCTGTTCTTCACTTGGGTGCTGGGCATCAGTGGTTTGTTGTTTTGGGGATTTTTTGTCTTATTTTTGTATTAATTAAATTTTACTTTTCCCCCAATTTCAAATGTTTCTTTCTTTTTTATTCCACCCACCCCTTACTGGAGAAAAAAAAAAAGAAAAAACCAAAACTCTTCCAACAAATAGACAAGCAAAATTAATAATCAACCCAATAAATCATGGGCATCAATTTTATTACCTTTTATCACTAAACTTTGAAATATTGTTGCATTTTCTAATAATTCCTCTACTTTTACATATCAATTCTATGCAGCTACAATTATTCAACAATTATTCATCTGGGTTCTGAAAGAAATACAAACACTTGACAGGTTTTATCAACTTGGAAAAGTTTTTTAGTATCTAGGCCCAGCAATATACTTTTTAGCTATTATCTATGGACCAGGGTAAATAAGTGTAGAAAGACTCATCAGCAGGTTGACTCCTGAATGATAAAATTTTTGGCCACAGCCACTCTCAGAGGTCATCTCTCAAGTTGTATAAAGGTTGTAATCTGGGACATTGGAGGTACTCAATCACACCATTGAAATCTTGAACCTTTAAGTTCTTAAGCATGTATATGGTAATACATATGTAATTATTTCTATGCTGGAAAATTATTTTTTCTTTTTAAAATTCAAAGTTTATTTTTCAAATAAAGGTCCGTTTTCCTATGAAAAAATATCTGAGGCTTTGGATTTTATAAAGGAGTTACTTAGTTTTTGCAGTCTTATTTTTTAATTTTGGCAGTCAGTTTATTAATTCTATGCCTTGAAACCTGTTAGCAAAAGCAACTTAATAATTAGTCATTCAACAAGTATTAAGCACTATGCTGGACTCTATGGATATAAATACAGTGAATCAAACAACTGCCACTTGCAAAGGGCTAACAGGGAAGAAAAAAGCCATGTATAAGTATATATAGAATAAATATGAAGAGAACAAAGGCAAACAAATATTAAGTAGCTAGTACAAGGTAGTTTGAGAGGAGAGGGCATGAACAATTGAGTGTATCAGATAGAAGGTGTAGAAGGTGGTGCTTGAGATGCATAGTGAAGTAAGAGAGGGTTCTATGAGGGCAGCTGGAGGGAGTGCCTTCCAAGCTCGGAGGATAACCACTACAAAGGCATGTGGGATGGGGCAGGCTTAGAGTGTCATTGTTGTGCATGAAGAACAAAGGGAAGACCAGTTTGGTTGGATCTCTGAGGGCTGGAATCTGTTTGGGATCGATATCCCTTAAAACAGTAACAATAGGTTGGAATTATCTTTGTGAAGGGCATTACAAATTAAAGAGAGTTTGTATTTTATTTTAGATTCAATAGGAAATTACTAGAGTTTATTGAGTAGGGGAGTGAAATGGTCAGTTCTATGTTTAAGAAATATTACTTTGGCAGTCGTATGGAGGATGGATTGTAGTGGGAAGAAATTTGAGGCAGGGAGACCAATTAGGAAGCTGTTGTAATTATCTTGGCAGTAGGTCATGAATGAAAGAACATTTATAAAACACTTAGCACAATTGCTACATAAAGCACTGAAGATACAAATAGGAAAGCAAGACATCCACTTTCAAGGAGCTTATATTCCAAAGGGGAGACAACGTATATTATCAGCATCAGCGGTAAGTCAGATGGAAAGGTCCTATGATCCTCAGGGTGCATGGTGAATCATATGGTAATGCACCTTCTTTAATATCATTTCTACTGATAAAATCCTATGTATTTCTGATGATGAACCATTTAAGAGTGCCAAGGATTTTGGTGGTGAGAATTTGCTTTTCCTAGTTTCCCAGTTTCATTGCTGAGAAAGCAGGGTTACAGGACCACCAAAGCAGTTGCCAGATACTGTTTCCACAGGTGCTGCTTCCTGGGATGAAGACTCTGGGGCCTGGGCTGGAGGCAGAACCAGTCTTCTGGGGAGTTATCATTTCTAAGACTCTTGGGTATTCCTGTTAGTGACAACAGGTCATCCACTAATGTTTCTGGTGGCAATTAGGTCACCCCTACACAAGAGATCACTCTTCTCAAAGATAGTTTTTGATCCCTGGCTGGAAGGACTAGTGTCCATCGTAGGGGACAGTTTTTGTTTGTTTTTAGGATGGGCCAGATTTGGGCCTGTTTAAAGGTACTAGGGAAGGCACCAATAGATTGGGAGAGAGGTTGAAGATCATCTTGTAGAAATTAACATCACTTCATTACCTGCTTCCTTGAAAAAACCCTGCCCCCCCATCCATTGAAATGTGAGGTTGAGGCCTTTTATCCTGTTGACTAGTTCACATTTAGTTTATATTTATGTAATACTTTTAAGTTTTACGAAGTAATTTTCTCACAACAATACTATTATGAAGATAGATTACTCCTATTCCCGTATGAAGAAGTTTGAATTTAGAAGTGTAAATGATTTGAACTGGGATTTAGACAAAGGTCTTCTGTCTTACAGATCAGTGTTCTTTCTACTTGACTATTTAAACCTTGGGGAACCCAAAGAAACAAACAAACCAAGATCAAACCTAGTGAAAAAAATGCTTTAGGAATAATTAACTTTTTTTTCAGTAATTCAACATATTGCTGACATAAGATGTTATAAAATATAAAGATGATAATGATGATGGTGATGATTTGGTTGATTATTATTTGGTTATTATAAACCAGGAAGACCAAGTTTCAAGTTTGACCCCTGACATACTGGGGCTGTGTGACTCTGGGAAAGTCATTAAACTCTCAGTGCTCTAGACCAGAGGCTACAAGTAACCAACAACAATCCTGAGTGTGACCCAAACCAGATTAAAATGTAATTGGGGGGCGGCTAGGTGGCGCAGTGAGTAGAGCACTGGCCCTGGAGTCAGAAGGACCTGAGTTCAGATCCGGCCTCAGACACTTAACACACACGCAAACAAAAAAAAACCTAGCTGTGTGACCTTGGGCAAGTTACTTAACCCCAATTGCCCCCCCCAAATATATATATATAATTGGAAAATATTTATCAAAATAAATAAAAATACAGTAAAACATAGATAATGTTCATATGTGGCTTTATAACTATATATATGTCCTATAAGAATCTTTGTATACAGTTTTTGGTCCCTGTTCCTATATAGGTTTGAAACCACTCCTCTACTTGTTACTGTTCAAGAGAAAGTTCTGCCCTGCATTAGTACAGGGAGTCTCCTCACCTGGGAGTTTCCTATACCAATAAAATCATGGATCCAACTTTTATTTGTTGTTATTATTATCTATTTTTACTCAGGGAAAAATTTCACTTTTATTCAAATTGACAATAAGAGATGAAATGAATTTTTAATTGTTGTTAATAGCATATCATTATTATTATTTTTTTAGGTTCTCCCAGAGAATATCTAGAAAATTTCATATTTCCAGTGTTACTTCCTGGAATGGCTAACCTACTCCATCAAGCTAAGAAAGAGAAATGTTTTGAGGTCAGTTGATTTTTTTTAAAGAAGATAGCAACTTTAGAAGTGATTACTTAAATGCCATTAACTTGTCTTTCTCAAAATGACAAAAATGTACTGTTGGGGGTCATTTTACTCATTTTTTGTCTTGTGCCTATTATCCTTTCTGTTATGAGGAGTACTGATTTTTTCTTTTCCCTGAATGTATTTTTAAATTTCCAGTGACCCTAAGATATTGTGCCTTCTCATAGGACTCTTGAAATCTTCAAGTATGTCTGATGCAAACGTCAGTCAATTTTATACTACTAATGCATGTTCCACATTTTTGACCAACACTAGAGGGCACTCAGCTAAAGGAGACTATAAATAGAAAAAATGATTTAAAAAATAATTACAATATATAATCTTAGAATACTGATTTTCAAATCCAGGTTATCTATCACTCTTGCAATTTGAGTACTGCAGTTAAAGGAGGTTTTACTTCAGCTTAAGGAAGGACTCAGTGCCTCATGTTCTACATGATTTTTTCACAACTGCTTCTGTGAGAATGTGAATTATTATTTGTTATATGCCTGAAAGTCACCAAAATATAAACCTTTTTTATTCCTTCCCTGTAGGTTATTTTCCTTAAGCTTTTCTAGTTTCTTTCAACATAAGGTTTATAATCCATTTATTATGATGACTTTTCCTGTATTTATTGCTAAAATGGGAGATGTGGTTTTCTTTTGTGGTTGGTTTGGTGTGTTCAGTTTGTTTTCTCCACATTATGTTGAACACTGGATATTATTAAATATAATATGTGAAACACAGGCAAGAGGTAATCATATTGTTTTGAAGGTGGTTACCTGGGCAACTGAGAGCAACGTGTAGTAGGTATGGGATATGCTCAATAAAGTCAACTGACTATTGGCTGTGATAAGGGCGACTGTGGTGGTTCATTTACTCAGTCAACTATTTTTCATCCTTGGGTATTTATTTCTTTAGGAAACATTGGTTGAATGCCTCTTGTATGCAAATCTCTGTGCTAATATACTGTGTTAGAACTGGATGGTCCTGATTTGTCCATGGAAGTTCACCTCATGACTGGAGAATTCCTCATTGTACTATATACCATTTACCAAGTTGTGTTTTTCTATAGATAAAAATAGTTCTAATTTATTCCCACTTGAAAGTCAGCAAAATTGGCCCAAAGGGCAATAAATTAAAACTTTATGTTGAAGGTTGCATAGCAATATTTCCTATAAATGATTTTGCACAGGGTATTGGTATGCTGTTTTTTTAACCTCTTGCAAATAATTTTTTTAAATCAGTATTTATAATGAAATTTAATTAATTATTCTTGTTGGCTCAACTCATATTTCATCTTTGATATGTTCCAAATAATTCCATTTCAAAGCTGTTAATGAAAATTACCTAAAAGTTAACTACTAGAAAGTGCCTGGATGAAATTATAACCTTAATTTTTTTTTATTCCCCATCAAAGAATAAAAAAAACTACGTTCCTTAAAACTATATTAACCTGCTTGCCCAATAGGCTTACCTAGTGCTAACTTTTTACTAACTGGTACTTAGTATTACCTTGAGCTACTAGTGTAACCTAGCATTACTTTGAGCTAACAATGAATTGAAATGTTACAAATGTACTCAGTGACTCATTTAGCATGGTTGTTTTTTTGCTTTTTTTGACTTCATATTTTGCTTTCAAATGTGGCATCTACGTGTGCTTTTTCCCTTGTTCCCATAATCTTTTGGAGGTTTTCTTCCTGAAGGTTTCAGAAATGATGTTTTTGATGATTTAATAGTGAGACCCAGTTTCTTTCAACCAGATCTATTGGACAAGAACGATGAACTCCATTTATTGATCCTCAGGACAAGGTTTTTATAGAGCAACGAGACAAAGAAAGGGGACTCAAGTATTCTTATCATTACCTTTGTCTGTTGTATTCTGGAAGTAGCATGGAATAGATAATTTGATAAGGATTTCTTATCTAAGAGACTAAAGTCTTAGGGTAAGCCCTTTGATCTAGGCCTCAGGTACCTGCTAATGCAGCCGCAGTCATAAACGGAAACAATTGAGAGCAGACTTCAAAGCTGAAGCGCAATCCTCAAAAGACATCACGTTTAGAGCTGGCCACCCAAAGATACCTGAGTGCAGAATCAGATATGTCTTGGGGCAGAGCCTGTTGGCCTCAAAACTCAAATACCATCCTTATAAGTATAACCCATATCAAAAGAACTCTGGAGCTGACTTAGTGAAAAGTCGCATCTCGAAGAGGTCTTTGTTGTTCAGGTCCACTGATATCAGGGTAATTATCTGAAGTTCTGGCTCAGGCCTCTTTGGCTCCCCACATAACGCCTTAAAAAAATGGACTAACATAAATGGCAAAAGAGGCTCAAAAAGGCAATGAGGAGAAGAATGCCTTAAAAAGCCAAATTTGCCAGATGGAAAAAAAATCTCAAAAGCTCACTGAAGAGAATAGTTCCTTCAGAGTTAAATTGGAGCAAATGGAAGCTAGTAACTTTACGAGAAATCCAGATACTATTAAATAGATCCAAACAAATGAAAAAATAGAAGGCAATGTGAAATATTTCATTGGGAAAAACCACTGATCTGGAAAATAGATCCAGGAGAGATCATATAAAAATTACTGGACTACCTGAAAGCCATGATCAAAAAAAGAACCTAGGAATCATCCTTCAAGAAATTCTCAAGGAAAATTGCCCTGATATTTTAGAACCAGAGGGCAAAATAGAAATTGAAAGAATCCACCAATCACCTCCTGAAAAAGATCCCAAAAAGAAAACTTCTAAGAATATTATAGCCAGGTTCCAGAGTTCTAAGATCAAGGAGAAAATATTACAAGCAGCCAGGAAGAAATAATTTAAATATTGTGGAAACACAATCAGGATAACACAGGATCTGGCAGCTTCTACACTGAGGGATCAAAGGGAATATGATATTCTGGAGGTCAAAGGAGTTGGGATTAAAACCAAGAATCACCTACCCAGAAAAACTGAGTATCATGTTTTGAGGGAAAATATTCAATTCAGTGGAATAAAGGACTTTCAAGCATTCATGATGAAAAAACCAGAGTTGTATAGAAAATTTGACATTCAGATACAAGAAGCAAGAGAAGCATGAGAAGGTAAACAGGGAAAAGAAATCATAAGGAACTTATCAAAGTTGAACTATTTACATTCCTACATGGAAAAATGATAATTGTAACTTATGAAACTTTTGTCAATATGAGAATAGTTGAAGGGAATATAAATGTGTGTGTGTGTATACATACATATATATGTCTATATAGGAAGGTATATGGACATATGAATACATATGTGAGCATGTATATATATGTGTACAGGTATACATAGATAGAGGGCACAGGACCAATTGAATAGGAATGGAAATAGGAGGCCAGTGAAGTTGGTTGAGTAGGGAAGTCACATGATAAGATCTGCATATAAGGGAAATTCTTTTGGGAACAGTATATAAAATAGACTAGAGTCATGGAGAGACCTGAAGCATGGAGAGAGATTAGGAGACTGTTGCAATAGTCTAGAATTTAGTGGGCCCAAACTAAAGTGATAGCTGTATAAATGGAGAGAAGAAGTTGGATTCAAGAGCTATTGTAAAGGCAGAAACAGTAAGATTTAAAAACTCATTGGGATATGTGGGTGTGAGGGAATAAAGGGTTAACAATACCAAGGTTACAAACCTGGGAGATTAGAAATATGGTGGTACATTAGCTGACGTAGGGAAGTTTAGAGGAAGGGAGAGTGTAGGGGGAAAGATAAGGAATTCAATTTTAGACATGTTGAGTTTGAGATGTCTTCGTGAAATACAGTTTAAATGTCCAATATGCAAGTGATGATGGAAGACTAAAGCTTAGGGGGAAAACTGGGGTACAGATTTGTGATTCATCTGCATTGAGATGATAGTTAAACTTGGGAACTGATGAAGTCACCAAGAAAGAGTACAGAGGGAGAGAAAAAGATATCCTAAGACAGAAACATTGGGGAACATCTGCAGCATGATCTTGATGTTGAGAGAGCAATGGAGACTGAAGAGAAGTCAGATTTAGAAGTAGGAAGGAAATCATTGTTACAAAAACTCAGAGAGGAGAGGGTATCCAGGAGGAGAGGATCGTCAGTAGTGTCAAATTCAACAGATAGATTGAGAAGAATGATGACTGAGAAAAGAATCGGATTTGGCAATTAAGAGATCATTAGTAACTTTGTAGAGTGTACTTTCAGTTGAGTTGTGACGTTGAAAGCCAAGCTGCAAAAGGTTGAGAACTGAGAGAGAGAGAGGAAGTGTAGCTGTTTTTGAAAAATTATTTCCCCCCAATTATACATAAATACAAATGTTTGTTATTAAGTTTTAAATTTCAAATTCTCTCCCTCCCTCTCTACCCTTTCTCCTCCCTGAGACTATAAGCAATCTAATATAGGTTATACATGTGTATTATGTAAAATATTTCCATATTAGTTATTTTTTTGGAAAAAAATGAAGAAAACAAAAAGAAAGGAAGAAAGTGAAAAATAGTGCTTCAATCTGTGTGACTTCCATCAGTTCTTTCTCTGGAGCAGATAGCATTTTTCATCATGCATCCTTTGGGATTGTCTTGGATTATTATATTGTTATATTATATCGTTAAGAATAGCTAAACCATTCACAGTTTTCAGGTGAAGAAATGAAAGCTATCTATAGGTATATGAAAAAATGCTCTAAATCACTATTGATTAGAGAAATGCAAATTAAAGCAACTCTGAGGTGCCAATCACACCTATCACAATGGCTAACATGGGAAAACAGGAAAATGATAAATGTTGGAGAAGATATGGGAAAGTTGGAACACTAATGCATTGCTAGTGGAGTTGTGATTTGATCCAAGCATTTTGGAGAGCATTTTGGCACTATGCACAAAGGGCTGTGCATAACCTTTAACTCAGCAATACCACTTTTAAGACCATATCCCAAAGAGATCATAAAAATGGGAAAAGGACCTACATGTACAAAAATATTTATAACAGCTCTTTTTCTGGTAACAAAGAATTGGAAATTGAGTGGATTCCCATCAACTGGGGAATGGCTGAACAAGTTGTGGTATATGAATGTAATGGAATACTATTATACTATAAAGAATAAGGAACAGGCTGACTTCAGAAAAACCTAGAAAGAATTATATGAACTGATCCTGAGTGAGCAGAACCAGGAGAACATTGCACACAGTTACAGTAACAGTGACTAACTTTGAAAGACTTAATTTGTCTCAGCAATGCAACTAAGACAACTCCAAAAGGCTCATCATAGAAAATGTTATCCACATCCTGAGAAAGAACTATGGAGTCTGAATGCAGACTGAAACATACTATTTGCTCTACCCCCCTCATTTTTTGGTTTTGTTTTGTTTCTTCTTTCTTGTGGTTTATCACATTGGTTGTAATTCTTCTTTACAGCATGACTGTATCAGCAAACATCCTAGCATACCCAGGATGGCTGCTAGCACATATTCTTTGATCTGCTTTTCTAAAGGAAAGCAACTCAAAAGGGGTTAACAACCTTACTTTAATCAAACATATATATCATTCACTTAATTCAGGGGGAAGAATCAGCACCCTGAACTTCAGAAAATACAAACAGAAATTATAAGCAAACAAAAAAAAGAGACCAAGAAAATAACATAATTCAACAGATAGGGCTTCTAGCTGTCTGACCATTACATACATACATAATTAGTTCCCAGAGAGAGAAGCACCAACATCTGGGTTTTCAAAGCTGGGGTGTTCAACAGCTACCCAGAGTCTCTTCTAGCCAAATCACACAACTCTTCCCATAAGTGAGCCCCAAAGCAAAACCTCAGAGTATCTATATAACCTTTTTCAGGGTCAGAAGACATCACCACCATCTTTGTGACCCACTGCCTTATTACAAAGTAACAAAATGTATGAGCCTTCCTGAAAAACAAGACTCCCCTAAGGAAGCTTCTCTTATTGGGCTTCAAGTGAGGCTCATTAAGGCACAGGGAAGATCTTCAAATTCCCTAGGTCTATTAAGGGGCAGGGAAGATCTTCATATTCCCTTACCATTACAATGACTAATGTAAAAATATGTTTAATGTGAATATATATGTAGAGGCTTTATCAAATTTCATTCTGTCTTGAGAGGAGGGAAGGGAGGCTGAGAAAATTTAAAACTCAAAAGCTTGTGGAACTGTTGAAAACTAAAAATAAATTAATTAAAAAAAGAAAAAATCCTCAAAATATTATAAAATTAAGCCAATAATAGGAAAGGAGAATGGATAAAAGTCTACAAATGTACTAAAAGGGAAGGAGTTCAAATGTGATATTCCAGAAGCTCTACTTTTCCTTAGGGAAATGGAATTTTTTAAAAAAGGGAAATATAAGTATAGAATGGGGCAGCTAGGTGATACAGTGGATAGAGTCCTGGGCCTGGAGTTAGGAACACTCCTCTTCATGAGTTCAATCTGGCCTCTAATACTTACCAGCTGTATAACCTTGGGCAAGTCACTTCACCCTGTTTGCCTCAGTTTCCTCATCTCTAAAATGAGTTGGAGAAGGAAATGGCAAATCACTCCAGTACCTTTACCAAGAAAACCCCAAATTTGGCCATGAAGAGTCAGATATAACTGAAAAACAGCAAAGTATAGAATGGGAGAATTGAATTCAGAATGTGTAATTGTGGTTTGTCCTTTGTTCTTGAAGAGGTGATGATGCCATGACTTTTTTTTTGTTTTTTTTTGTTTTTTTTTTAAGCAATTGGGGTTAAGTAACTTGCTCAAGGTTACACGGCTAGTCATTATTTATGTGTGGGTGCTCATTTTCTGAGGCCGGATTTGATCTCGGGTCATCCCAACTCCGGCGCTCTTACTCACTGCGCCACCTAGCTGCCCCTTTAGGGCAATTGGGGTTAAGTAACTTGCCCAAGATCACATGGCTAGGTTTTTGTTTGTGTGGGTTAAGTGTCTGAGGCCAGATCCGAACTCAGGTCCTTCTGACTCCAGGGCCTACTCTCTATTCACTGCGCCACCTAGCCGCCCCGATGCCATGACTTTTAAGTGAATTGAATTTAAGTGAAGGAGGGTTGTACAGTCACCAACCTCACTTTCTCTTCTGGAACCATTTGGGTCCAGTGGCCAAATATATATAGAGTAGGACAACTAGAGATGACTCAGCATACAGTGAAAGACCTTGACCTTTTAAGCTAAAGTACTTATTTTGACTATGGCAACACCCATTCAGTGATTAGGGCTATTTAAGAGGTGAGCCAAGGGATGACCCCTTTAATAATAGTAATAATAATGATAATAAAATCCAACTGGGAAGGGAAGACCCTTAGGGTTTCTGGCCAAAAGAGTTATAATTACTATTTACATTCACTCAGCCTTGGGTACCCAAACCAAATACCATTAAGTGGTATTTGGGTAGGGACCCATTCTTGGCCAGTCAGTGAGAGCCAGAGTGAATTGGGTTTAAGGCATGGACTCTGAGAAAGAAATCTAACCAGTGAACCCCAAGATATCCAGGTAGGTTTCAGCCTTCAAAATTATCTTCCTTTGGACAGAGCACCCTCAGGTAAGGAAGGGTATGATATCTCTTTCAGGGAGAAGAGAGAATGAGCTGAGTTGTCCAAGTGGAACTGGCCAATTGGGTCCCTAGTAAGACAGCTTAAACTAAACTTGAGGTTTGTCCTTCATTCTTGAAGAGAGCTATGACCTAAGAAAGATGATGCCATGACCTGCAAGTGAATTGGATTTAAGTGAGAGAGGGCTGTGCAAAGTCACCAACCTCACTTTCTCCTCTGGAACTATCTGGGTCCAGTGGCCAGATATGAATGAGGATAATTAGAGATGGCCCAGCAGAATTCAGAATAGACAAGACTAGAAAGGGATACAATTAAAGAGAGGGACAAAGTACATGAAAACTTCTTGAAACAGGGTGCTGTAAGACTAAGAGTCTCAATTTTATTATAATTAAATAAGAAAATTCAAGAAACAAATGAGAATAGGGTAGAGACCCCATGGATATTGACTAGCATCACATGAGTATAAACAAAACTAATTGCAGGGATAAAATGCTGACTTAAATGGGAAGCAAATAA
Source organism: Gymnobelideus leadbeateri (assembly GCA_011680675.1). Classification (NCBI taxonomy): domain Eukaryota; kingdom Metazoa; phylum Chordata; class Mammalia; order Diprotodontia; family Petauridae; genus Gymnobelideus; species Gymnobelideus leadbeateri. The sequence continues at coordinate 84,837 of WOXC01011948.1, read as the reverse complement.
AGATCATTACAAAGGGAATAAAAAGATGAGAGCAAGTCTTACAATCATTGCTTTAAATGTGAACATACTAAAGAATCCAATAAAAAGAAAGAAAATAGCAGAGTGAATGAGAAAACTAAACCCAATAATCTGATATGTATAAGAAACAGTAAAAAAAAAAAATGAAGATACATACATAGTGCAAATGAGTTTTCTTGTTTTTCAGCCATTTCAGTTATGTCCAACTATCCATCTGGGATTTTTTTGGCAAAGATACTGGAGTGGTTTGCCATATCCTTCTCCAGTTTATTTTAAAGATGAAGAAACTGAAGCAAACAGGGTTACGTGACTTGCTCAGGGTCACACAGCTTGTAAGTGTTTGAGTCTAGACTTGAACTCAAGAAAATGGGTCTTCCTGACTTTAGGCCCAGAATTCTATCCATTGCACCACCTCGATGCCCATGCAAATGAGAAGCTAGAACAAAGTTGATAGTACATCAAGGGGAGTCCAAGAAAAAATTGAAATCATGTTATCAGACAAAGCAAAAATAAGAATTCACTATGTCAAGAGTGACAAGCAGGAAGACAACATATTTAAGGTGCTATAAACAGAAAGAAAATATCATCATTATTAAACAAACCCACCAAATGGGGGATTTATAAAGGAAATTTATTTAAAAAGGAAAATTAACTACAATGCAAAAAAAACCCTAGCTAATAGCACAATAATTATAGGGGATTTTAATATTCTCCTTTCAGAACTGGATGCATCTAGCAAAAAGGTTATCAAAAAGGAAAATAACAGAGTATGGGCATACCTCAGAGATATTGCAGTTTTGGTTCTAGATCACTGCAATAAAGCAAATATAGCAATAAAGTGAGTCCTGAATTTTTTGGTTTCCCAGTGCATCCCACAATATTGTAGTCTATTAAGTGTACAGTACTATTATGTCTAGTTAATCAATTTGCATACTTAATTCAAAATACTTTATTGCTAAAACAAACAAACAAACAACAACAACAACAAATAGTATCTGAGCCTTCAGGAAATAGAAATATTTTGCTGGTGGAGGGTCCTGCCTTGATGTTGATGGTTGCTGACTGATCAAACTAGTGGTTGCTAAAGGTTGGGATGGCATTGGAAACATCTTAAACTAAGACACAGTGAAGTTTCCTATGTTGATTTATCCTTCCTTTCATTTGAACAATTAGAGGTCATTGTAGGATGACTAATTGATTTCATTTCAATATTGTTGTGTTTTAGGGAATAGGGAAGCCTGTGGAGAGGGAGAAAAATTGGGAATGGCCAGTTGGTGGAGAAGTTAAAACACACACATTTATCAAAAAAGTTCTTTTTTTATATGGGTTCACAGTTTGTGACACCTCAAAACAATTACAATGGTAGCATCGAAGATCACTGATCATAAAGCACTATACCAGATATAATAATAATGAAAACATTTGAAATATTGTGAGGATTACCAAAATGTGACGCAGAGATATGATGTGAGCACATGCTGTTGGAAAAATGATGCCAACAGATTTGATTGATACAGAGTCGCCACAAACTTTCAATTTTTTAAAAAACAAACAATCCAATATCTTGAAGTGTAATAAAATGAGGTATGCCTGTAGTTGCAAAGTTAGATTTGAAAAGCTTGGAGTATATTCTAATTTGAAAATTAATGAATATACTTTTTTTTTTTTTTTTTTGCTTTTTGGAGGGCAACTGGGGTTAAGTAACTTGCCCAAGGTCACATGGCTAGGTTTTTGTTTGTGTGTGTGTTGAGTGTCTGAGGCCAAATCTGAACTCAGGGCCTTCTGACTCCAGGGCCGGTGCTCTACTCACTGCGCCACCTAGCCGCCCCACTGAATATACATTTTTAAAGCATCAACCTTATAATTATAAACCATCTACTGGGAAGAAAGAAATGATAAATAAATATAAAAAGTCAGAAATATTAAATATTTACAGGTCATAATGCAATAAATAAAGTAACTATACAACACAAGCATAACATTTATATCAATGGAGACGATAATGACATTGTGAATAATGATTAGGTCAAAGACTAAATCATAGAAACAATTAACAAATAACTCCAAGTTTGATAAACTAGAAAACGTAAATTATAATGAGAAGACTCCAGATTTGATAAAAAATTTTCTGGGAAAAATGGAAAGCACTCTGACAGAAATTAGTATTAGACTAACATAGTATATTCTATAGCAAATTCAAAATAAATACTTGATTGTGATATTAAAGACCATACTATTAAAAATTACAGGAGAAATAGATAATATATCCACAGCTATGGATAAGTATTTTATTCTTGACCAAACAAGATCAAGGTTATTTTAAAAATAACTTTGATTAAATGAAATGGAAAAACTTTTACACAAACAAAATTAATGCTTCAGGAATAAGAAAGGAAGCAATTAAGGGGAAAAAAATCTTTATATCAAATTTGTCAGATAAAGATTTGTTGTTCAAGATATATTATAGCGATTCTCATTTTCTCTCTTTTTCTCTCTGTCCATATATATATATATATACATATATATATACACACATATATACATATATATACACATATATACATATATATTCATATATATGTTTATAAATATATTTATTATCCTAATATACAATATATAACTTTGTATGTTATATGTTCTTTATATATAATATAATATATTTTTACATAGATAAACACATATATATGTATACCAAAAAAGCACTCCTGAGTAGGTATTCAAAGGAAATGAACAAATGATTCTCAAAAGAGTGGTACATTATAAACAACCATATGAAAGAATGCTCCAAAATCACCAGTAAGATAAATGTAAATCAAAACAACTTTAAGGTTTCACCTCATACATCACATATATGTGATAACAAAAGTGATAGATAACAAAAATGACAAAAATCAGTGTTGGAAGGTTTGTGGGAAGACAGGCATACAAGTGCATATTGATGTATTGACATAAAAAAAGTCTGACAGGGGTGTCTAGGTGACACAGTGAATAGAGCACCAGCCCTGGAGTCAGGGGAACCTGAGTTCAAATTTGGCCTCAGACACTTAACACAAAAACTGTGTGACATTGGGCAAGTCACTTAACCCCAATTGCCCTCCAAAAAAGCAAAAAAAAAGTCTGACAACATAAAATGTACCACACTCTCTAACCTCCCACCCTTGCTGGAACTGTGATTTGGTATAACCATTTTGGAAAGTAATTTGGAATTATGCAAATAAAGTAACTAATGTGAGGCATACCTCATTTTATCATACTTCATAAGTATTAATTTTTTTTTAACAAATTGAAAGTTTGTGGCTGTAATGCCAAGCAAGAGCATCCTCCAACATTCTGATTACAAGCATAGTAAACTCCATATATTCAGTAACAATAAGGCAAAACATTCACAGAAAAATAAAAATACAGCCTTCACCATGTGTAACTCAATCATTTAGTAAGTCCTCAATTTAATCACAAAGTATAAAGGTCAAATTACTCCACCCCTGGGTAGTACATTCATTTAGTCAATCACAAAATCTTCTCTCTACTCAATTGGAGATTAGTTTCCAATCATAAACAACGTACATTCATTTGGTCAGTCACAAAATACAAAGGCCAAAATTTTCCACCCCTGGATCACAACTGAATTACAATACCATCAGTCACCACCAAGCACCCTCTCAAAGGGCAGTGGAAAGCACAAAGGCCATCCACCACTAGGTCACAACTACATTACAATATCATCAAAGCATTCAATACCCAAGGAGAGGTCTTTTCTTCATCTTAACTGGAGGCAAGTTCTCAGCAGTTTCTGTTCCTGGGAAGACAAAGCTTAACAAAGACACCATAACATTCATTCACATTGCCAGCATCCTCTTCTGCCTGTGAAGTCAACGTAGGCCCAACAAGGTCTGAGGCCTCTGTCAACAAATGAATCTGACAAAGTAACATCAAACAGACAGATAAAATACTGGCACCACAGTCATGCCTCCTCATTTCTCAGCAGCTCTGGGTGGCAGTTCTCAAAAGTCCTGGGCAGCTCCATCTGGCCCTCAGCAGTCTGGGCAGCTTGGGCTGGCAGTTCTCTCTCTCTCTCTCTCTCTCTCTCTCTCTCTCTCTCTCTCTCTCCACTCTAGCCCCCAAAATCTCTTCTCTCAGCATCCTGTTCCCAGAAGCGCTCTCTCTCTCTCTCTCTCTCTCTCTCTCTCTCTCTCTCCTTCCACATTGCTGTTCCCAGAAGTTCTTCTGGCCTCTCTCACCTTGGGCTTCTCCCTATACATGGCACCAGCTGCTCCTAGTTTAGCCCCTTCTCTTCATGTCAACAAGTCCATCCCACTGCTGGGATTCACAAGCTCTGAGTCTTAACATTTAACCAGAAAACCAAGCCAATACAAGGGGATCTTTAAATTCCATTACCATTACAATGGGTACCCTGAATCAATTAAGTCTATTGGCACCATTTTTCCAACAGCAATCCCAGATCCAGAGATTCTACTACTAGTCATATGAAGTATCCACATATACCAAAATATTCATAGCAGCATTTTTTGTGGTAGTAAGGAACTAGAAGTAAGTACCCTTTGATTGGAAATGGCAAATAAATTGTAGGTAGGTGGTGTAGTGGATAGAGCTCTGGGTCTAGAGTCAGGAAGACTGCTCTTCCTGAGTTCAGATCTGGCCTCAGACACTTACTAGCTATGTGACCCCGAGCAAGTCATTTAACCTTGTTTGCCTCATCTCTAAAATGAGTTACAGAAAGAAATAGCAAAACATTCTAGTATCTTTTCCAAGAAAACCTCAAATGGAGTCATGAAGAGTTGGACACAAATGAGTGACAACAACAAACAAATTGTGGAATTTTACTGTGCCATAAGATATGAATATGATGAATACAAATAAGCATATAAAGACGTACATGATCCGATGCAAAGGGAAGTAAGCAAAGCCAAGAAAGCAGTGTATACAGTTACTGAAACAAAGCAAATGACCAACTACAAAACAATCAATCCTGAAGGTTGCAAAATTACAAAGAACAAATATGGCTCCATGTAGCTGCAAGCCCCCTAGCATACCCAGGATGGCTGCTAGCACAGGTTCTTTGATCTGCTTTTCTAAAGGAAAGCAACTCAAAAGCCATTAACAATCTTTAATCAAACATATATCATTTACCTAGTTCAGGGGAAAAAGTCAGCACCCTGAACTTCAAAGAAAATACAAACAGAAGTTATAAGAAGAGAAAAAATACACAGAATATAATACAATTCAACAGACCAACAGACAGGACTTTTAGCTGTCTGACCATCACATACCTACATAGTTAACTATGAGAGAGAGAAGCACCAACATCTGGGTTTTCAAAGCAGGGAGGCTCAACAGCTTCCCAGAGTCTCATCTGGTCAAATCACAAAACTCTTCCCATAAGCAAGCCCCAAAGCAAACCTCACTTCAGAGTATATATAGCCTTCTCCAGGGTCAGAGAACAGTCACAACCCTGTTGTGACCCACTGCCTAATTACAAAGGACCAAGGTGTGGGTCTTTCTGAAAAATAAGCCTCCCCTAAGCAAGCTTCTCCTGTGGGCTCTACTCCACCCTTCAGCAAACTCTTCCCACCACAGGCTCCATGTGACCACATTCAGCCTATTAGGGGACAGAGTATATTTTCAAATCAGGGAAGGTCCTCAAATTTCCTTAGGCTTATTAAGGGGCAGGGAAGATCTTCAAATTCCTATTACCATTATACTCCATAAAAGAGCAATGATAAAACATCCCCATCCCTCCTTTACAGGTGTGAAAGGTTCCTGAGTGTGGTACTTATATTTTCAGATTTTTTTCATGTTTATACATCAAAAATAAGTTTTAAAAATTTTTTTGTTTTATCTTTTCCATTTTTCTTTTTAAACATAACATTTATTATATAGGATGGTTCTCTGGGAGGAGTGGATGTAAAAACCAAAAGATATTAATATTTCTTTTTTTTTCCTCCAATTTTATTTATTTATTTTAGTTTTCAACTTTCATTTCCACAAGATTTTGAGTTCCAAATTTTCTCCCCATCTCTTCCCTACCCCCACCCCAAGATGGCAAACATACTGATTATCCCTTCCCCCAGTCTGCCCTCTTGTATATTCCCCCTATCCTCCACTTATCATCTTTCCATCTTACTTTCTTATAGGGCAAGATGAATTTATATACCCCATTGCCTGTATATCTTATTTCCCAGTTGCATGTAGAAAGACTTTTTTAATATTTGTTTTTAAAACTTTGAGTTCCAGATTCTCTCCCTTCTTCCCTCCTCACCCACATTCACTGGAAAGACAATCAATACAATATAGGTTATACATATGTAGTCATGCAAAACATTTCCATAATAGTCATATTGTGAAAGACTATATTTCCTTCTATCCTATCCCTCCCTTCATTTATTCTATTTTCTCCTTTGATCCTGTACCTTTTCAAAAATGTTTGCTTTTGACAACACCCTCCCCCAATCTGTCCTCTGTTCTATCATCCTCACCCTCTTATATCCTTCTCCCCTACTTTCCTGTAGAGTAAGATACCCAATTGAGTTTGTATGTTATACCCTCCTTAAGCCATATTCAATGAGAATAAGATTGACTCATTCCTTTTCACCTCTCTGCTCTTCCCCTCCTTTGTAATAGGTTTCTCTTGCCCTTTTATGTGAGGTAATTTACCCTATTCTATCTCTCCCTTTCTCCTTCTCCCAATATATTCCTCTCTCATCTCTTAATTTTATTTTTTAGATATCATCCCTTCATATTCAACTCACCCTGTGCCCTCTGTCTGTGTATACATATATACACATACAGACACATACACACACACACACACACACACATATATGTATGTATATATTCTCTTCAACTATACTAATACTGAGAAAAGTCTCAAATTACAAATATCATCTTTCCATGTAGGAATGTAAACAATTCAACTTTAATTAAGTTCCTTATAATTTCTCTTTCCTGTTTACCTTTTTATGTTTCTCTTGATTCTTGTATTTGAAAGTCAAAATTTCTATTCAGCTCTGGTCTTTTCATCAAGAATGCTTGAAAGTTCTCTATTTCATTGAATGACCATGAAATATTATACTCAGTTTTGCTGAGTAGGTGATTCTTGGTTTTAATCCTAGCTCCTTTGACTTCTGGAATATCATATTCCAAGCCCTTTGATCCCTTAATGTAGAAGCTGCTAGATCTTGTGTTATTCTGATTGCGTTTCCACAATACTCAAATTGTTTCTTCCTGACTGCTTGAAGTATTTTCTCTTTGTCCTGGGCCTGGAATTAAAGTTTGAAAAATAAAAGATTAATAAAATCTTTTCCTAGTTAAAAAAACGATTGTATGGTCTGATTTCTCTTCCTCTGCTTATCTTGCCAGCCAATTACTTGACTTTTGAGCTCTTTGCCATGGTAGAGTTCTGCTTCCAGAGTGGAGAGTACTGTGTCTCAAATTTATAGCGTTTTGTGCAGCTGTTATAAAAACTTCTTCTAGGTACCTCCCTCAGAACTGTGAGGAGAACTCCCTCTCCACAACTGCCACAAACTCTGCAATGCCAGAGTTCCTCCTCACTCCAAGACCATCACCAAGACTACGACCCTGATCTAAGCAGAGCAAGGCAAGTGAATCCTACTTCACTAGCAAAGAAATTCCTGCAATTGCCCTCTGCTTGGTCCCCCTACCATATCTGGATCTGGAGCTCTGGAAGCAGCCACTCCACTGCTACAACCACCACCCTGGGGACAGGGGCTGGACGCATTCTTCTCTCACCCAGGTCCAACAGAGTTTCTGCACTGACCTTTTACTTTCTTTTTAGTGTTTGTGGGTTGAAAAGTCAGGAACCTGCCACAGCTTCCAGTGAATCAGTTTCCTGAAGTCTGCTCCAGCTCACTCTGTGCCCCAGTCTGTGCTGTCATGGCTTACATGGGACTGTGCTCCACTCATACTCCAGTGTGATAGACTCTTCCTTTTGGCTTGCCAGGCTGACTTCAGCAGGAAATTTGTTTCATTCTGTCATTTAGTGGGTTCTGTAGCTCTAAAATGTGTTTAAAGTCATTTTTTTTTTTTACAGATATTGGAGGTGGTTGGGGCAGGAGCTCAAGCAAGTTCCTGTTTTTACTTCAACACCTTCATGGGTCTCAACCTGATATTTCTTTTTAAAAATGAGTAATAACCAGGTGGAAGAAAATGATAACACTGAGACAACATGCAGAATTTTTGAGGTTCAGTTAAAACATTCTTCAAAAAATTATATCACTGAAAACATATGTTATCAAAACAAAAAAAAGTTGAAAAACTTACTATGCAATTTAAAAAACAATAAAGCCCACATTATCACAAAAGAATTATTGAAGATTAGAGGTGAAATAGATAAACTGGACAACAAAACATTAGAGAAATGATAAAGTTAACCTTTAGTTAACCTGATTTAAAAAAATGAGAAATTGAAGTCCCAAAATAAAAAAATTAACAAAGTAAATTTACAAAATATAAAAAAATCATAATTTACTATAATTATGTGCTAGCAGAACCGAGAATTTGAAAAATACAAGATTACCTACAAAAAATATATGCAAAACAAAAAATATAAATCTTAACTAACCCATTGCCAAAAAATGAAACTGAATTAAGCTATAAAGGAACTACCAAAGGGAAGGAGAACTCTTGTCCAGATGGTTTTAGCAGAAAATTCTATCAAGTCTGTAAAGAAAAATTAATATTTATGCTAAATAATTATTCCAAATAATTAAGGCAAAAAGTATTCTTTCAAACTCCATTTTAAAAATAAATATAGTTCTGATCATTAAAGGAAGGGATAAAACAGAGAAAGAGAGCTATAGGTCAATATCACTAATGAAAATTGAATGAAAAAAATTTTAAAACCTGGCAAAAATATTTTGGTAAGAGATTATCCTAATATATCAATGACATATTATAGTCAAATTGATTTTATGCCAGGAATGAAACAATGGTTCAGCATTAGGAAAACAATGAATATAATTACTCCAGATCCCATGATTTTAACAAAAAAAAATTCAGAAAGAGCCTTTGATAAAACAGCACTCATTAATGCTAAATGTCCTAAAAACTACAGGCATAGAAGAACCAATTTTACTATAATTTTTAAAATTATGTATCTAAAACTGAAAGCTTGTAATATTTGTGATGGAGAAACAGATATTTTCTGATTAAATGCAGAGATAAAGCAGGAATGTCACTTCATGAAATTTGATATATTGCTAACATAACTAGAACTAACAAGACAAAGAAATTAAAAGCAGAAATGGTAAAAGGGAGACAAAATTATTCTTATTTGCAGATGTGATGCTTTTGTAGAAAACTCCTGAGAATTAGGAAGGAAATTAATTGAGAAGATTAACAGTCTCAGTAAAGTAGCAGAATATAAAGCAAATTCACAGAGTCATCAAAATTTCTATATAGTAATAATAAAAACCTGGAGAAAATGCTAGGAAAATCCTGTTCACAATACCTACAAAATATACGAGGTATCTGGGGAGTAATCTACCAATAGGGAGTAAAAGTATGTCAAAATATCATTCCAAAATACTCTTTGCATAAATCAAGAAAACTTTAAACAATTGGAAGAATATTCATTTTTCATGGTTGGGCCACACCAAGATAATAAAGATGATGATACTACCTAAATTAATTTATATGTTTTTGGCCATCCCAATCAAGGGATAACTTTCTAGAGCCAGAAAAAATACTAACAAAATTCATATGGAGGAATAACTGCTCTGGAACAGGGCCTTCTTTCTTTTTTTTTTATTATTTTATTTTTATTTTTTTTTTAAAGCAATTGGGGTTAAGTAACTTGCTCAAGGTTACACAGCTAGTCATTATTTATGTGTGGGTGCTCATTTTCTGAGGCCTGATTTGATCTCGGGTCATCCCAACTCCGAGGCCGGCGCTCTTACTCACTTCGACAACTAGCCACCCCTTTAGGGCAATTGGGGTTAAGTAACTTGCCCAAGGTTACATGGCTAGGTTTTTGTTTGTGTGGATTAAGTGTCAGAGGCCAGCTCAGAACTCAGGTCCTTCTGACTCCAGGGCCCTCGCTCTATTCACTGTGCCACCTAGCCGCCCCAGGGCTTCTTTCTTAATCTTTTTCTTAGAAACCTTCTACAGTCTGATGAAACCTATGGACCCCTTCTCCAAAAAATGTATAAAATAATATGTGTATTATTATTTTTAAAATTAATTATATTTAAATATAGTTATCAAAATATATTTTTAATAAATTTTTTTTTTGCTTTTGAAAGTGGAAAGCAGGGCAGTTGGGGTTAAGAGACTTGCCCCAGATCACACGGCTAGTAAGTGTTAAGTGTCTGAGCCCGAATTTGAACTCAGGTCCTCCTGACTCCAAGGCTGGTGCTCTATTCACTGTGCCACCTAGCCACCCCATCAAAATATATTTTTAAAAACAATTCGTGGTCTTTCTAAAATGAATATACTGACCCCATGCTAAGAATTCCTGATATAGAATCTCATGGGAAATAATGGGGGAAAATAGGAATGAAGGTGAAAATAGCATATGTTAAATGCTATGTTAAAAAGTAGTAATCAGAAAACTGGTTAAAAATAAAATGATTAAGGGGCGGCTAGGTGGCACAGTGAGTAGAGCGCCGGCCCTGGAATCAGGAGGACCTGAGTTCTGAGCAGGCCCCGACACTTAATCCACACAAACAAAAACCTAGCCATGTAACCTTGGGCAAGTTACTTAACCCCAATTGCCCTAAAGGGGTGGCTAGTTGGCGAAGTGAGTAAGAGCGCCGGCCTCGGAGTTGGGATGACCCGAGATCAAATCCGGCCTCAGAAAATGAGCACCCACACATAAATAATGACTAGCTGTGTAACCTCGAGCAAGTTACTTAACCCCAATTGCTTTAAAAAAAATAAATAAAAAAAAATAAAATGATTAGGAAAATAGATCATTGGACTGGATAAGGAAGAATCAGAAACTATGAAACTTAGCCCACGGTTTGATAAAATCAAGAACTCTGCTTAGAGAAGGACTCAGTAGTAGAGTAGAACTTCTGGGAAAACAGCTTGGTAGAAAATAGATTTAGAGTAGCATTTTCTACCATATACCACAATAAATTCCAAATGGTACTCAAATGAATCTATTATGATTCTGGAATTTCCTCCTTATCTTTCCCAGACTCAGGCCTCCAGCACATTTCCCAACCATCTATGCTTCATCCTATCTCTGCTTGTTTCACTCAGGACCTCATGTCCACCCCCTCCCCACCAGAAAATTGGACTTTTTCCTTGGAACTGCCATGGGCTCTGGTAGTCCAGTTTAAAGAATGAATGGGAGTTACCTTGCTGTAAAAGAGCTTGCAAGGTGTTATTTTGTTCTACCAAATCAAATGGGGTTTTTTTTGGTTGTTGTTTGTTTGTTTTTGGTAATCAACAAACAATAAGGACGAATAGGATCCTATACTCTCTTTACCTTTCAGGCAGTTGTGAGATGATAAAGTTATGGCCCATTTCAAAATAAAATAATAATAGCTAACATATACTGCTTTAAGATTTACAAGTGCTATCATATTATTATTTCATCACCAACAGCACTGGGAAGTAGATGCTATTCTTATGCCCATTTTATAGATGAGGAAACTGAGATAGATTGGTAACTGGTTTTTCTAGGGTCATACAGCTAGTTAGTGTCTGAGGCCAGATTTGAACTCAGATTTTTATGACTCCTCTATTGTGAGAGTGCTCCAGTATCCACTGGCTACTGTCTCATGACATAGCTCTTGAGAAATCCTGCTTATTCCTAATACCCTCATCAAATATGCCCTTAGTTTACATACAGATGAAGCACATAAAGGATTTTTTAATCAATGGGGGAAAGTAGGTACATAAGTCAATAGTTATTCATATTCTTTCATTCATCTTTTTTGTTATTAATAAAATTTGAGGGGTTTTTTGATGCCTGGTATCTTCTCCTCTGATACCTTGATATTAGTCCTTCAGTGCTCTAATAATTGTATCACCTTGAGCATGGATCTCCTTTATATTGCTGCATTCAGCTGTTTTGGCTCTTTCCTTCTTTATATTGCTACATTCAGCTGTTTTGGCTCTTTCCTACTATTCTCTCTCTTCCATATATATGTATCTCAAGAACTGGGATGTTAGGGATCCAAGTGTGATGGTCTCACAACTCTTAATTCAGAAGAAACAGTTTGCTAAAATGGCTTTGCAGATATTTACCTGTTTACTCTGTTTCTAGTAGTCCTTTCATTTTCTCCCTTAAGTGTCCATGGGATGACTTTGCTTAGTTGACTGTATTTCCCAGCTTTCTTTGTGCTGGTTTTGTGCTCCACTTTGCTTTATGAAATTTTGCTCTTAATTGTTTATCATCCTTCAAAAGATTTTACAGGTAAGCTTACAATCTAGCTTGGTGTTGCCATTTTTCTCCATTTGTCAAGTCAAATATTTGTTGAGTAATGTGCTTCCTGGGCTCTTTTGATCATTAATTTATAGTGGTTTAACATCTAGATGAAAATATGTTGTCAGTGTAATTTCTGTTGTCCATTTTCTATTTTTGAATGTCAATTGTTTAAATAATTCAGGTCTAAATCTTTTAAAATTGATTGTCATTATACTTTTTCTCTTTATGCTACCTTATCCTTATTTATTATAAATTCTGATCTTAGCTCTGATGAGTATAGTCTTGCTGGACACAGAGAACTGCTTCAGGGGTAACTCTAAAATGCATAGAAAGTCTTTTTCTATCAAAATGTCATTTTGATCCTTTGTGATGTGATTTGATGTTCACCTAATAGTCACTGTCCAATGCATAACATGTTTTTTTTAAAGAAAGTATTAATAACATAGATCTCTGAGGCTTCTTTCTATATTTTCTACAAGGCTTTGGCTTCTCTTATTTTTTTTCCTGAGTCATACTTTTCCATATATTTCTCCACTTCATATTTTTCCATCTTTTCATTGACAAAACCCAATGTCAGAGTGTACATTGTTTTGATTTGAAAGGTCTTATAAGGTCATTGGTTTAGAGCTAGAAGGATCATTGAGTTCAGTCCTCTCATTTTAAAGATAAGGAAACTGAGGCACAAAAAGATGAAATAGTCAACTTTTAATAGCTATTAAGTATCTGAGGCAATATTTCAACTCAGGTCTTCCTGACTCCAAGTTCAGGGCCCTCTCTACTTTACCAGTTAATCATCCTCAGCAACCATTGCTGGTGAGTAAGCTACAATTCTTTTAATGTTGGTCTTTGTGCAAATGATTATCACTAATGGGTGACAACCAAATAATCTATGAAATAATATTTTTCATTACTTTGGTGCATACAACAAAGTCTCTGCCAACTTCTTTTATTGCCTCTCCAAAACTCTCAACTGTTCTTCCCTTTAGCTGCAGCCTCTTTCATTCTTCTGGCTTTGTTTATGGCAAAAATGTCAATATTGTTATTATTGCACCAAGGGTATTAAGAATAGAAATGGATACTCTTCCTAAATACAAAAGAACAACATCTTGTTGTGGTACTTGGTTGTAAGAAATTTTTTTTTGGAGGGCAATTGGGGTTAAGTAACTTGCCCAAGGTCACACGGCTAGGTTTTTGTTTGTGTGTGCATTAAGTGTCTGAGGCCAGATCCAAACTCAGGTCCTACTGACTCCAGGGCCAGCGATCTACTCACTGCACCACCTAGCAGCCCTGGTTGTAAGAATTCTTAACCAAACAATGGGTAAAAAGATCATGAAAACTAAAGTAGGTCATTTCAGTTGCCTTCTAAGTATTTAGGAGAATCTTTGAACTTAACATTTATTGTTTTTATGCTAATATCCATGGTTCAGTCATTTAGTTATCATTTTTATCAGCTGGATATAAATGAGATTCCTTCTTCTCACAATAGTTTATAACCTTTGCTTCTTGCCCTTCTTTTCTAGGATAGAATTATAGTAGTCACTTTATAGTTTTTTCTGTCATTGTTCTTGAATCATTTATTCATTTGTCTCCTTTATTCATGTCCGGCAGAAAAGTCCATCCATTTGATACCAAATACTGACCGAATTGGCACCCCTTCTTTATTTGTACTCTTGGATTTTAATATCACTATTTTTCTTTTTTAATATACAATTATTCTTTCTTTCACATACTTGATTCATATCCCTTTGTTCCTAAGTATTTCCTCCAGGATTCTATTCCTTTTCTTTATAGCTTGGTTGTGTACATCTTCTCTATTGATCTTGATTCCTATATATTTCTCCAAACTTATGGAAACAACTTAGCATGGACTGCCTTAATATCTTTCTTTTTGCTTTTCTTCTCTACTGCTTCTCCTATCTCTCCTCTTCTCCCTGTTCATTTGTTTTCATTTCTCTCTTGCAGCCACCCAGCAGATAATTTTTAAGCTAAACAACAACTGAACAATATCCTCACTGTTCCTGCATGCCTAAGCATGCAAAACACGTTTAAGCTTATCCAGAACAGAAAGACAACACGATTTCTTCCATTTTATTTCTTTGCATCAAAAGTGATTGTTTGTCTGCATTGCATTCATATGTAAGACAATTAGACTATTTTTAAAGTGCATATAGTAAATTAACAGACACTTTGCTCCCTACGGAGAATGAATCTTTATAATAAAATGTTGCTATAAATGCCAACAGGAACAGTGCTTCTTTTGTAAGAAAGGGATACTTTCATTAGACATACAACTGTTGTTTTGTTTAAATTATAATAGAGCCATTTATTCTGGTTACATATTTTTATTACTGTACAAGTATTTTCTTATTTTTATTAATAATGCAACTTTGAAGTGACTCTTGATTTTGAAATCCAGTGCAATGTTTCATGGTCCAGTAGTACATTTTGATTTTATTATCTTATAAATAGTATTTCAATTCCATTTTCCCTCAAAAAAGCCTTTGGTGATTCAATTAAATTTAATGAACATTTATTAAGTGCTAACCATGCTTAAGGTATTTTGAAGACAATGAGAGTCTAAAACATGGAATATTATATGTTTATGTAATATACTGCATATGCAGATAATTGCAATACAAGATAGGGAATGATGTGGTCAAAGGAAGGGGCTAGACAAAATTCTCTAGGAATATTTAAAGAGGAACACTTTTAGTTGAGAGAATAAGCAAAAGCACCTGAACAAAGTGATGCCTGGAGACTTAAAGGAAAATAAGGATTCAGAAAGGGGGAGAGGAAGAATAGGTCTCTTATTGTCCTAGAGCACAGCCTATGTGAATGCACAGAGAAAAGAAGATGATATTGAATTTGGGGAACAGCAAGTGGTTCTGTTTGTCTAGAATGTAATTGTGTGTGAGGAGTAACAATGGGAAAGGAGGCTAGGAAGGTAGACTTCAGTCTACCAGCAAATTATAGAGGTCATTAAATGCCCAATTAAAGTTTGTATTTTACCTCAGAAGCAGTTGGTAGCTGCTCCTAAAAATAAATATTTTTGAGCTGGATAGTAATATGGTTAGACCTGTACTTTAATAAAATTATCTTGGTGGTTGTGTGGAGGGTACAAGAGAGACAGAGATAAAGAGAGAGAGAGAGAGAGAGAGAGAGAGAGAGAGAGAGAGAGAGAGAGAGAGAGACAAAAAGACAGAGAGAGACAGAGATGGAGAGTCAGAGGCAAGACAGAGACAGAGATACATAGAGAGAGGAGATTGCCATTAGAATACTTGTGGTACTCTCGGTAAAATGACTTAAAAGGGGTAGATAATAGAATTGAAAGGATTGGGGCGGCTAAGTGTCGCAGTGAGTAGAGCGTCAGCCCTGGAGTCAGAAGGACCTGAGTTCGGATCTGACCCAGACACTTAATGCACACAACAAAAACCTAGCTGTGTGACCTTGGGCAAGTTACTTAACCCCAATTGCCCTCCAAAAAGTAAAAAAAAAAAAAGAATTGAAAGGATTTGAAAACTGATTGGTTAAAGGGGTAAGGGAGAGAGAAAAGTCAATGGCAAAGAGTATGAGGAAAGAAAAGGACCAAAAACAGAGCCCTTAAAGGATTCCCCATGGTTAGGGACTGACAGGCAAATGATGAACCACCAAAAGAGACTGAGAAAGGAAGATAGACTTGGATATATAGAAAATAAGTCACATGAAAAATGGTGTCCAATATGAGGTGCTTAACATATTTATTGACTTCCTAAGGGATGGTGGGAGAGGGTGTGTCCGAAAGTGAAGCTTGATGAATAAGGATGAAGACTGAGAAGAGATCATTAAATTTAATAATTAAGAAATCCTTGTTAACCTTTGGGAGGCAGAATCAATAGAATGGCTGCATCAGAAACCAGAATGCAAAGCGTTGAAAAGCAGATGGTGAAAAAGTGGAGGCAGCAAATATAGACTACTTTTTTCTTTATTTTTTAAAATTATGAACTTGACAAACCACCCCAATGAATATTTCTATTTATATAAAAAAGAAAAATTTGATTATTTACAAAACTGAATACCATGCTAATCAGGCTAATTAACATTAGCTTGTTTTTAAGGTATATATTAAATATAACAGGATACAAACAGAATACTGTTTATCTGTGTACTCTTTTGACTTCCCTTCTTTTTTTGTCTGTATATTTTTATAATATTTCATCAACATTTTCTTCCTTTTATTTTATATCCATATCACTACACTCCTTTCACGAAAGCACTTCTTTGTAACAACTAAGTATCAATAAGGAAAACAAATTCACCTATTGGTCATAAGAGTTTAAGTTTTAGATTTAACAAGCATTTATTGAGCACCTTTTGTGTGCTACACACCATGCTTGTAACCTTGCAAAAACCCTGGGAGGTAGATACTATTATTCCCTATGAGGAAATTGAGGCAAACAGAAATGAAGTAGCTTGCTGAGGTCACATAGCTAGTAAATGTCTAAGTATGGATTTGAACTCATGTCTTCCTGACTCCCAGTCCAGAGCCCCTGCCACCTAGCATCTATATAAAAAGGCATGTCCTATTTTTCACCTATAGTTAATTACCCCTCTGCCAAGACGTGGGAAGTTTGATTCACTTTCTGTCTTCTGGAGTTATGGTTAGTCATAGAATAGTTTTTAATTCTTTCATAGCTGCTTTCCTTTAGAAAATTGTTATCATTGCATAAATTTTTCTCCTGGTTCTCCTTTTCTTTCTTTCTTTTTTTTTCTTTTTTGCTTTTTGGAGGGCAGTTGGGGTTAAGTGACTTGCTCAAGGTCACACGGCTAGTTTATTTTTTGTGTTAAGTGTCTGAGGCCGGATTTGAACTCAGGTCTTCTTGACTCCAAGGCCAGTGCTCTATTCATTGTGCCATCTAGCTGCCCATCTGCTTTTTTTTTTTTTTAATACTGGATCATTTTATATAAGTCTTCTCAGGTTTCTAGTAATCTATCCCTTTGATAATTTCTTATATTGCCATAGCATTCTATTATATTCACATAACAATTTGTTAATTCATTCCACAATTGGCAGGATTCCCTGTATTTTTGTAGCTCCTTGCTATACCAAAAAAGAAAAAAAAAAGTCCTGCCGTGAATATTTTTGTATATACTGGCCCTTTCCCCTCTTTTCTTTTATCTCTTTAGGGTAGGTATAAACACAACAATGATATTTCTGGGTCAAAGGGTATGTGCACAGTATAGTTCCAAATTGTTTTCCAGAATAGTTACATCAATTTAAAGCTCTACCAGTGGTGCATTAATGTACTTATTTCTCCATAGCTCCTCCAATATTTGTCATTTTCCTTTTTAGCACTTAGCACAGTACGTGGTACTTAATAGTGCTAATAAATTTGTGATTGATTGATTTTCTGTCATCTTTGCCAATCTGATGACTTTGTAGTGGAACCTCAGAATTATTTTAATTTACATTTCTTTAATTAGTAGTGATTTGGAACATCTTAAGTATTTTTTGTTGAAGGCTCTTGTTTCTTCTTTTGAGAACTGTGTTTTCATATCTTTTGACTATCTATTGGGGAATGGCCCTTATTCTTATATATTTGAAATTATCCACTATATGTTGGGTAGATCAAATTTTAATTTTAATTTTTAATTTTTTGGTATTTATTAATTTGTTTTTAGTTTAAATTTTAGTTTACAAGATTCAGTTCCACAATTCCTTGAGTTTCAAATTTTCTCCCCCTCCGTCTTTTTTTCCCCCCTCTCCATGGTGGCATACAATCAAGTATAGGATCTGCAAATACTTTCACATTAGGCATTAGTCAGGTTATAAAGGATTGTATCAGATGGAATGAACAATGGGAAAGAGGAAACAAACCCAAACAGGATAAAGAAAAAGAACAGGTAGTCTGATTCAATCCAGATTCAAACTCAGTTCTTTCTAGTTCTTTCTCTGAATGTAGACATCTCTCTCCATCATGAGTCTTTTGGAGTTGACTTATAGCCCTGCATTGCTGAGAAGAGTCCAGTCTATCAAAGTTGGTCATCATACTTACATTGTGTCTGTAATTGTATACAAATTTCTCTTGGTTCTGCTCTTCTCACTCAGCATCAGTTTGTATAAGCCTCTCCAGGTAAGTATGAAGTCCATCTGCTCCTTGTTTCTTTCTAAGTCTCTCTTGCATCTTGTAATTGGAGGTTGAATTTTCCATTGAGCTCTGGCTTTTTCATTAGGAAGGTCTGGAAATCTGTTATATCATTGAATGACCATCTCCTTGCCTGGAAGAATATATTCGGTTTTGCTGGATAGGTGATCCTTGGTTGTAACCTGAGCTCTTTTGCCTTGCGAAAAATCATATTCCAGTTCCTCCGATCTTTCAGAGTAGAAGCTGCCAGATCCTGTGCAATCCTCACTGTGGTTCCGAGATATTTGAATTGTTTCCTTCTGGCTGCTTGTAGTATTTTCTCCTTTACCTGATAGTTCTGGAGTTTGGCCACAACATTTCTCGGACTTTTCAATTTGGGATCTCTTTCAGGAGGTGACCAGTGGATTCTCTCAATTTCTATTTTACCCTCTGGTTCTAGTATCTCAGGGCAGTTTTCCTTGATGAGCTCTTGGAAGATCTTGTCCAGGCTCATTTTTTCATCGTGATTTTCAGGCAGGCCTATGATTCTCAGATTATCTCTCCTGGATCTGTTTTCCAGGTCAGTTATCTTTCCATTGAGATATTTTACCTCTTTTTCTAACTTTTCATTCTTGATGCTTTGTTTGACTGATTCTTGGTTCCTCATATAGTTATTTGTTTCAATTTGGTTGATTCTAGTTTTTAGAAAATTATTTTCCTAGGTTAGTTTTTGGAGCTCCTTTTCCATATCACACATTTTTCTTTTTTCTTTTTTTCTTTGTGGAGGGAGGAAGGTAGGGCAGTTGGGGTTAAGTGACTTGCCCAAGGTCACAAGGCTAGTTTTTTGTGTTGTGTCTGAGACCAGATTTGAACTCAGGTCCTCCTGACTCCAGGGCCAGTGCTCTATTCACTGCGCCATGTAGCCTCCCCACACATTTTTCTCCTTAAGGAGCTGTTTTCTTCATTGAGATGTTTTTCTAGTTTTACAATTTTTATTTTAAAAGAATTATTTATTTTATCTTCTATCTCTCTAATTTGGTTTTCAAAGTTCTTTTTGAGCTTATCTGAGAATGCTTTCTGTGCTTGAGACCAGTTCCCTGTTGAGGCTTCAGCTGTGGGTGTGGAGTCAACACTGTCTCCCTCTGAATTTGGTTCTTCTCACTCACAATAGTAGGACTCCAGGGTCTTTGTCTTTGCAGTCTGCTTTCTACTAATTTTGAGGCAGGGCCCTAACCATGACCTTCCTCTAGGGTTCCCAAGCCTTTACTATTTAAAGTTTTGCTTTGGGGCAATAATTACTATGTTTTTAGTGTCAGAGGGGTAGATTGTGACAGCTGGGGTTCACTCTGCCATCCTGGTCCCTGGAAGTCCAGATACAGGCTTTTTAAATTTCCAGGCTATAGGATGGTAGTCCCAGGAGTAGCTGCTGCCATTGCCAGGGGCCCTGCATTTGACTCTTACCCAGCTCTGTCCAGTCCCAGCCCTGCACTGATAGGCCTGGCAATGGCCCTTGAGGTTCATGGGTCAACTTGCCACCACATTGATCAGGCCTCTGCGCACCCCTGTGTACTGGCCTTTGTACTGGCCCCCATCATCTTCTGGCTAGATCAGATTTTTATAAGGGAAATATGCTGCAAAGACTTTTCCCCAGTTAAGTGGTTTTCTTTTCATTATAACCACATTGATTTTGTTTGTACAAAACTTTTAAATTTTATGTAATCGGAATGATCAGTTTTATCTCCTGTGATCCTTTCAATCCCTTATATGGTCAAGAATTCTCTCTCTTTCTTCCCAGTTGGGAGAAGTGAGTAGATAGTGATAGGGTTACCCCATAAAATGACAGGAAAAAGAAAGGGAAGAAAATAAGTTCATTGAAGCATTTTTTAAAATGCACAGAAGGTATTATGAGAAAAGCCAGAAGGATCATCAATGAGCAAGACAGCTTTAAAGTTACATGTAAGAAAGAAAAGCAAACTGTATGTAATGGATATTTGTAGGTTCAAATATATATAAATATATATATATGTATAGACAACATACATACATACATATATATTCCCCTTGGTTGTTTGTGACACTGAATATGTAAATTATCATATTTCACTGCATAATAGTCACAGATTTTATGACAAATTTTTTGTAAAAAAGTGGGGTGTCACCCTTATGTGAAGCTTTAAAAATTGTGTGGGTATTACTTAAAAATCATTTATTATTAAACTATCTTCGGTGCAAGATTAGGATGCATGGAATACTCATGAATGTACGTTAAAATTGGGAAGATTCAAGTCCTACCATATCATGTGACTTACTCACGGCAGCTTTGCTTGATAGCTTCCTCCCGTTGTACCTATAGCTTTTGGGTTGAGTGATAATACTGTTAATACTTCAGTGCTCTAAACAAACTATACAAGTTGGCTTTCGGAAATATACTGACAATGCATGCTTGAGAGTTGAGAATTCTAGGGTTGTGCACCACAATGCATGAGAGATAAATGCATATCCATATGCCACTGGTGAATACATTGCTGCTCTATTTACTTCTTAAGAAGCCCGACTAACAGGATTATACCATGCAACTATTAAGCTATGAAAAGTGACAAACACTGCAAGGTATAATGATGATGTGATGAAATAGATCACTTAGAGAGTATTTCAGTATTTATTATATTAGCATTATTTAACCACAGGCAATTAATAACCATCTAATTAGTTAAATTTTTCTTTATTTCTATAAAGATTGTTTTTGTAACTATAGTCATATAATTCCTATGTGTGTTTTGGTAAGATGACTGATATTTTATGCATTCTGTAGTTTTTTTTAAAAAAGGGGATTTATTTCTCTATCTCTTCCTATTAGCTTTTGTAGGTAATATACAGAAGGGCTGATGATTTAAGTAAATTTATTTTATATCCTGCTACTTTATTGAAGTCATTGTTTCAATAATTTTTAGTTGAATATACTTAATTGATATATCTTCCCAGAGGGAATGGGTGACAAGGGAGGAAGGGAATGGATCTGAAATTAGAGGTCTTAAAATGAAATGTTTCAAATATATATAAATACTATTATTAATACTCTTTTGCTTGTAATTGGGAGATAAGATGTGCAGGCAATGGGGCACAGAGATTCACCTTGCTCTAATGGAAAAGTCAAAGGGGGTTTGGGAGAGAGCAGATTGGATGAGGGGATATCTAGTGGGACTGCTATTCTGGGGTGGTGGGTAGGGGAAAAACGGGGGAAAAATTATAACTCAAAATCTGACGGAAATGAATGATGTAAAGCAGAAGTTAATAAAGCATTTGTTTAATAATAATAATAATAATAATAATTTTAGTTGAATTTATAAGATTAGCTAAATAAACCATTTTATCATTTGCAAAAGTGGTCATTTTATTCCTTTTTGCCTATGTGTTTTCTTGTCTTAGTGCTATAGTTAATATTTTTAGAAATATATCAAATAATAGTGGTAATAGTGAAATCCCTCCATTATTTCTAGTATTTCTGAAAGGAACTCTAGTGTTTCTCCATTACAGATAATACTTGATTTTGATTTTAGATAGATGCTGTTTGTCATTATAAGAAAAGGCCATTTAATTATATATGTTTTAATTTTTAAAAACTTAATGGATACTGTATTTTATCAAAAAATTTCCTGTATCTGTTGACATAGTCATGTAATTTTATTGCTTCAGTTATTAAAATGGTCTCTTTTGCTAATAGGTTTCTTAATATTGAACCTTCCTTGCGTTGCTGGTATAAATCCAACTTGTCATAGTGTATAATCTTTTAAATATATCACTATACCATCTTTGTTAACATTTTATTTAATATTATTGAATCATAATATTAATTGGAAATATTAACCAATAGTTTTGCTCTGTGATTTATTTCCCCCTGGTTTAGGTATTAGGGCTATAGTTGTCTCATACTGTAAGAGTTTAGTAGGAGGCTTTCTTTCCCTCTTTTTGTTTATTATTTTTAATAATTTCTAAGGACTGCTTTGGTGATATCCCCAAAATTTGATAAGTTCTCATTGTTGCTATTGATGAAATTATCTATTATTTTTATGATTTGTTATTTGATTGACATTTTCTTTAGTATAATAATATTTAGTTTTCATTGAATACTTTCTCCAAATGCTCTTATTTGATTTTACTTTTTATTTTGTTGCATTCAGCAAATAATGTGTTTAATATTTCTGCTTTGCCACTTTTGCTGTGAGATTTTTATGCATAATAGTTGTGAAACAGCTGCCTCAGAAAGCTACTCCAACTCATTTGCAAACCCCTTTCTCACCAGTACTGTCTCAAGCTCAGTGGACTTAGGTATGGTTCCACTTTGGGGAAGCTATAAAAATATGTATCAATAAAATTTCTTTTTGCCCTAAGTCTTGACTTTGTGCCAAGGAATGCCTCTCAGCAGTAATAGAATCTATCAATCTCTTTCCCTTTAAATCTTACTGACCATAATTTCTCTCTTGGTGATATTTAATCTTCCAGGGACACATACAAATCACAAGGGCAGGGGAACAATTATTTATTAAGTCCCTATAATGTGGCAGGTACTATACTAAGCACTATACAAATATTGTCTCATTTGATCCTTTTCAACAACCTGGGAGGGAGTTACTATTATTATCCCTGTTTTATAGTTGAGTAAACTGTGACTTTTCCAGGGTCACACAGCTACTAAGTGTCAGAGGCTGAATTTGAATTCAGATCTTCCTTACTCCAGGTCGAGAATTTTATCCATTGCACCAACTAGTTGCCTCTAAGTACTTCAATGAATATTGTCTTAGAGAAACCATTTTCTTTTGAAACAAATGGTAAAATTGTCAACAAACTCTCAAAAGGCAAAGATTGGAAAAAGAAATGCATCTTTCCCTGAAGACAGCAGGAGTGGGAAAAGGGAAAGGTAGAAGAAGGAAGACTCAGAATCATTTCTGTTTGGGCATCTCTGTATTTTCTCCTTGTTTTGGAGGCTAGTGTGTCTCTCGTGCTGCCCATGCTTGGTAGTAGGGGAACAGTGGTGTATGCCCTGTCTGCCTGTCCTGGAAGGTGCTCCAGATCTAAACCACTGTGACAGCAATAGCATTACTGTTCTTTTCTGGCTGTAACTGCTTTCTTCTTTCCAGCAGATATTGGTCTTTATTGTCCACATACATTAATGGGAGTCTCCTTGCCAGAAAGGGACCTTTAAGATTACATTTTGCTTTATCAAGTTAAATACTTAAAAAAAAACACAACAGAAAACAACTGCAATGGTGTTTGTATTCTCTATCTTTCTGTCTTTTTGTCTACTGCATGACACTAAAAAGGTGATCAGCTATAAAAAATCATTTGTGAAAGTCTACCTCATAATTTCAAGGATATATTTGATGCATGTGTAAATAATTTTCATAAAAAGTTAATAAAGATGAGACAGTAAGAATGTATTCTATAAATTGGTGTTCTCTTGATCATCCTTGTTGGGTACTTTCTTTTATTTGGTATAAGACCATAGAATCACCATTCTGGAGAGCAGTTTGCAGCTATGCCCAATGGGCTTTAAAACTCTTTGACCTAGCAGTATCACTACTTGACCTACATCCCAAAAAGATTTTTTTAAAAAGAGAAAGGATGTATTTGAACAAGAATATTTATAGCAGCTCTTTTTTGTGGAGGCAAAGAATTGGAAATTGAGGGGATGCCCATCAGTTGTGGAATGGCTGGACAAATTTTGGTATATGATTGTAATGAAATACTGTTGTGCTATAAGAAATGACAAGCAGGATGATTTCAGAAAAACCTTGAAAGACTAACATGACCTGATACAAAATGAAATGAGCAGAGCTAGGAGAACATTGTACACAGTAACAACAATATTATATGATGATCAACTGTGGATGGCTTATCTATTCTCAGCAATACAGTGATCCAAAACAATTCCAAAGGACTTGTGATGAAAAATATTATCCACCTACAGGGAAAGAACTGATGGAGTCAGAATGCAGATTGAAGTCTACTATTTTTCACTTAATTTTTCCGGTTTTGTTTTGTTTTGTTTTGTTTTTGTCTGTGTTGTTTTCTTCTATAACATGACTAATATGGAAATATGTTTTGCATGATTAGACATTTATAACCTGTATAACATTGCTTACCTCTCAGGGAAGGGTGAGAATTTGGAACTCATCATTTTAAAAAATAAATGTTAAAATTATTTCTATACATAATTGGGAAAAATAAGATTTTATTAAAATTTTTTAAAATAAGATCAGAAGATCAGAGATCTGTAGCTAGAAAAGACCTTAGAGATCATCTAGACCAATTCCTTCACTTACAGATAAGAAAACTGAGGCTCAGAGAGGTAAAATAAATTGCCCAAGTTGCAGAAGTAGTAAGTGGCAGAGCCAGAATTTAAAGCTAGGTTCTCTGACTTTCAAGTCCAGTATTCCAAATTCCTTGTTCTTTCTACTAAGCCAGCATTTTCCTATACTTAAGAATTTTTAGTTACTAATATGGGAGTCACATCAAAATCAACTATTTGCAAAACAAGACAAAATCAATATCAATTTAGAAAGATAAAGAAAAGAAGCAGATAACATAAATATTTGCAAAAAGCTTTAAACTGCCCTATTTAAATAATCTATCAATACCAAAAATGAAAAAATGAAAAAAGACAAAAAACAAACAAATAAAACTTGGCTTCATCATCATTTCCTGTGGAATTTTAGCCAATGTAAAGTAATAGAATGAGGAGCCCAAACAAAGCCAGAAACCACCTACCTTGGGCAGCAAACATTTCATCTCTTTGCCAAGTGGAAAGACATAGCAGTCAAGAGCATCACTGGCTGAAAATACAAAGTTATTTGTAAAACATAATGAAGGATGATGATAGAATATTATGAGTGGTACCACTAATAGTCCTATACCCAAAGAGATCAAGAAAAGAAGAAAGGTCCTTTTTGTATAAAAACATTTTGAGCGGCAGTTTTTGTAGAGAGAAAGTAGCAGAAACTAAGGGAGTGCCTTGAACAAATTATGGTTTATGAATGTCATATAATACTATTGCTCTGTAAGAAATGATGAAAGAGATGGTTTTAGAGAAACCTGGGAAGACTTTTATGAATTGATTCAGAGTGAAGTGGCTATAGCAACAACCTTGTAAAAATCACACCTTTTTAAAAGACTTATCAAAGCAATTATCAACCTTGGTTCTAGAGGACTAATGGTAAAGAATTTTACTTATCTCCTGTCAGAGAAGTGATAGACTCATTGTGCAGAATAAGACATACGTTTTGGGATATGTCTAATATGAAAATTTGTTTGGCTTGACCGTGCATATTTGTTACAAGGATTTTATTTTTCTCCCAGTGAAGGAGAGAGAGAGAGAGAGAGAGAGAGAGAGAGAGAGAGAGAGAGAGAGAGAGAGAATAAATGCTCAATAATTGAAAAAAATAACTGTTTGTTAAA
Source organism: Gymnobelideus leadbeateri (assembly GCA_011680675.1). Taxonomy (NCBI): domain Eukaryota; kingdom Metazoa; phylum Chordata; class Mammalia; order Diprotodontia; family Petauridae; genus Gymnobelideus; species Gymnobelideus leadbeateri. The sequence goes on along the minus strand of WOXC01011948.1, from coordinate 58,848 downwards.
TTTAATTGAATTAACCCAATATGTTGTTTAGAAGTCTGATTTTTTTAAAAATAAAAATGGCTTTTGGAAAAAAAAGAGATTGAGCATAGTTGCTCAGTAAAAAGCTCCATAGTCTGAATAAAAAAAATTCTGTTTAGGAGATGTTTTTAGTTAGATCAAGTTCTGTAAGTCTTGAACATTTTATACTTCACTTAAGTTCTGCTGCTGACTAGTACTTACAGAACCAAAGTAGACTCTCATGCATATTTCATCCAACAAAAGCAATCAATTAGCCTCTCTTCCTCTGCACTTTATAGACATGTAATCAATCACAATAGGTACATAATGTGAAACTCTCTTCTCTCTTCAGCGGAAAAAAACAAAATTTATTGCCTGTGATTTTCTGACTGAGTGGTTATACAAGTAAGTTCTTTATCTTTTTGAATATTCAGCATTCTTAATAATATTTCAGCAATGTTAATTTGTAATGTGGATTATAACAATTAAGATGAATATTTATTTGTTTCTTTTTTTCATTTCAACCAAATATTATGGCATAATAATCAGCCAGAATCCAAAGAGGATAGATGAGCCATTCACAGAATTCTTCTCAATTCCATTTGTGGCAGATTGGCTAAAAATTCAGTAAGTACTGTCAGATATCTTTTTTGAGTAACATACCTAATTGTAAAGTGGTGTTAAAACTAACTCTCTAATTTAGGTGAACTAGCTGCTAAAATTCAATCAGATGCCCAGATGTATTTGTTTCTTTGCCTCTCTGAGTTTATTTCAGCAGAGTGTAAACACATTTCTACTTGCCAGTAAGCATTGTTAAGTGTCTACTGCATACCAGGCACTGTGCCAATGACTGGGGATACAAAGAAAGAAAGTCCTTGCCCTTGAGGACTCACAATCCATTGGGGGGACAACAAGCCAACAAATATGTACAAACAAGATTACTAGGAATAACTGGTAGAGGGAAGACACTAGAACTAAGGGGCGTTTAAACAAAAAGCCTCCTGTAGAATATGAAATTTTTGCTGGGACTTGAAGGAAGCGAAGGAAGCCAGGAAGTAGAGAGGAGGAAGGAGGGCAAGCCAGGCATGAGGGACAACCAGAGAAAATGCTGGGAGCAGAAAGATGGAATGGCATTATCATTGGATTGAAAAGTACATGGAGGAAGTGTAATGTATGAGAAGACCAGAAAGGTTGAGGGTGGCCTAGGGTATGAAGGGCTTTGAATGCCAAACAGAGGTTTTTGTATACAATCCTGGAGGTGCTTCACTCATTTATTATATCAGAAGGATTTTAAAAAATGAAGTACAGGGGCAGCTTGGTGGCACATTGAGTAAGAGCGCCAGCCTCAGAGTTGGGATGACCAGCCTCAGAAAATGAGAACCCACACATAAATAATGACTGGCCATGTAACATTGAGCAAATTACTTGACCCCAATTTCTTAAAAAAAATGTAGTACAGAGCAATTTTTGAGCCTTATCGTAGCTGATACCTTTTCTCAATGTATTTACATGGGATTCTCTATTTGTAAATCATAGGTGGCATAAAAGGTAGGTCACTGACAAACTTAGAGAAATAATACATCCTGAGTATATTGCTTTAATGTATTTTTCACATATGATCTTTTTTCTGCCTGCCTTATTTTATAGATCTTACTTTAAAAGTGACTTATCCAAGGACACACTCTGAATGGCTACAGGATCAGAATTATATCCAGTTCCTCTAGCTCCCAGACCAGTGTTCAGACAGTTTGTCAGTCAATAAGCATTTATTAAATGTTAAATATTATTAAAGTACCTACTTTATTGCAGGCACTGTAGATACACAAAAAAAGCAGAAGCCAATCCCTATGCTCAAAGAGCTCACAGTCCAGTGGGGGAGGTAACAAGCAACCAAATATGTACAAACAAGCTAGGTATGGGAAATAATTAAGAGAAGGGAGGCACGAAGAGTTGAGAAAGGTTTCCTGTTGGAGAGAAGAACTGTGCTAAGAATTGGGGGTATAAGAATTAAAGTAGTCCCTACCCTCAAGGAGCTTACGGTCTGCTGTTAGGAAAATTTTAATAGAAAATTAAATCCAAAATATATACAAAATCATTTCTGGGGGGAAGGCAATAGCTACTGGGGGAGTCAGGAAGGATCTCATGTAGGAAGTGGGACTTGAGCTTAGGTGTAGATGGGGAGAGGTCTTAGGTCAGGCATGAGGGACAGACAGCTTGTGCAGACACTTAGAGGCAGATTAAAAGTCATTTACAGGGAACAGCAAGTAGGTCAGGTTGTCTAGAATGTAGAGAAGGTGAAGGATAGTCATGTTAAATGCACCTGGAGCTAGATTCCAAAGGGCTTTAAAAGCCAAACCGGAGCTAACATTTTGTCCTACAGGCAAGAAGAAATCCCACTGGAGTTTCTTGGGCAGGATCATGACAGAACAGACCTATGCTTTAGTAATACTTCTTTGATTATAAAAGAGGGGAAGGACAGTTGTTGGGGGTGATAGAGGAGTGCAGACACACCCATACCCAGTTGGTGGGATTCTGAAATGTTCCATCCATTCTGGAAAGCAATTTGGAACTATACCAAGAAAGTCACCAAATCCTTTGACTCAGTGATAACACTCCTAAACACATAATGCAAAGAGAAAGTACTCTTTTGTAAAAAATGTTTATAGCAACACTTTTTGTTGTAGCAAAGAATTAGAAAATAATTAGGAACCCATCAATTGGGGAATGGTTGAACAAATTATGGAGCATGAATGTAATGGAATATTATTGTGCCATAAGAAATAAGGAGAGATGGACTCAGAAAAACATGGGAGGACTTGTATGGAATGGTCCAAAGCAAAGTGATCAGAATAAGGACAATAATTTATACACTGACTACTGTCCTGTAAGGAAAAATAATTTTGAAAGCCTTAAGAAGTATGATCAATGCAATGAGCATCCACAACTCCAGAGGACCAGCAACAAAAAGCTTGCTTCCCACAGGTCTCATGGACATGAGGTTCAGAACAAGATATATATTTTTAGACGTGACCTACATGTGGATTTTCTTTAGTTTACTGGACTTATTGGACACAAGAAAGGACTTTAATTTCTTTTTTTTTTTTTGCTTTTTTGGAGGGCAATTGGGGTTAAGTAACTTGTCCAAGGTCACACGACTAGGTTTTTGTTTGTGTGTGCGTTAAGTGTCTGAGGCCGGAACTGAACTCAGGTCCTTCTGACTCCAGGGCCGACGCTCTACTCACTGTGCCTAGCCACCCCTTTAATTTCTTTTTAATGTCAAGGGAAAGTTTTAGGAGGAGAAGGAAAAGAGTGATAGTAATGAAGCATTTGAAAGACAGAAAAGAACAGAAAGAAGTTTGGAGGGGACACAAGCAAGTAGGAGAGCTTTAAATCTAACTTTTCTTTAAAAGCTGTTTATAATAGAGATTCACAGTTTCTTATACAATCTTTCTGTTGTTCTTGGTATGAAGAAATGCTCATGCTAATTAGTATCTGTTAAGTACAGAATACCAAAACATTTTAGAAATTATTTTTAAAAAGAATATCACTTTGCACACTATTTGGGGAATGATTTGGAGAGGGGAGAGATGAGAGACAGGGAGGATGTTGTAATAGTGCAAGAGAAAAGTGCCACTAGGGTGGCAGTTATGTTGGTACATAAAAGGGAATGGATGTGACATTATAGTGGTAGAATTCACAAAACTTGGCACCTGACTGGATGTGAAGGCTAGGGAAGAGAAGAGTAAAGAATGGCTCAGAGATTGCAGAGTTGACATCCTCAACAGAAATAGGCAAGTTAGGAGGAAAAGTCAGTTTTCTGTTTTTGCTGTGTTGAATTTGAGATGCTTCTTGGACATATTGTTGGAGATTATAATTTATCATGTTAAAAAAGGAATTAAGGAAAAGAAATAGTGTTTCCCCCCTGGGAAGAGAACATATTGTAGTGTTCCTCAAATGATTACTTTATCTTTGGAGGAGGGATTGTTTAGTATGAAAGGTTGAGAATTCTTTCGGGAACCACTGGGCTATTGAGCAAACCACTCTGTGCCTTAGCTCCTTAAGCTATAAAATGAAGAAATACAATTTTCCTTAGTTGCTTACTTATTTCCCTTTAAGTGATATTTTCGACTCCCTATGTTTTATGGCTTGTACATAGTCATGAAGTGAATGGTGTTTCTTATAGCTAGAGACTTACTTTATCTCTTCTATATACTATGCTCCTTAATTGCACAAGTGACTTCCAAGCTCATTTTGTACTCTAGATGGGCCCAACTAGTTAGAAGTTTTGAAACATTGCCTGAAATCTTTAGGCCAAATAACATTTAGTTTTTCTTATGGGTCAAAACAATAGACTTGATATTTGTTCACATTCACTCACAGAAAAACAGGCACAAAGTTCAAAGGTTTACTGCTGGATTTCTAATCTATATCCCAAGGGATAAGATTTATGAAAGACATTGTTAAAAGTAAAAACTTCAATGAAACAAAAACTGGGTTAAAAGAAGGAAGAAAAGATCATTTATGGTGAAATGGCTTTCCAGGCAAGGCCTCTGCTGTAAGACAAAAACCTGCATCATTCAGAGCCATTTTTTCCCCAGAATTTACTTATTTATTTATTTTTAGTTTTCAATATTTATTTCCACAAGATTTTGAGTTCCAAATTTTCTCCCCATCTCTCCCCTACAGTCTGCCCTCTTTTATATTCCCCTTATTCTCTCCCTCCCCTCTTCCCCCTTATTTTCTTGTAGGACAAGATGGATTTCTATGCCCTGCCTGGATAGCTTCGTGTAAAAACAATTTTTAACATTTGTTTTTAAAGCTTCAGGTTCCAGATTCTCTACCTTCTTCCCTCCTCACCCACCCCCATTGGGAAGACAAGCAATTCAATATAGGTTATATATATATATATATAGTTATGCAAAAACCTTTCTATAATAGCCATATTATGAAAGACTAACTATATTTCCCTCTATCCACCTCCCCACTTATTCTATTTTCCCCTTTGACCCTGTCCCTTTTCTTTTTTTCCAATTTATTTATTTATTTTTAGTTTTCAGCATTCATTTCCACAAGATTTTGAGTTACAAAATTTCCTCCCTGTATTTCCCCTGCCCCCACCCCAAAATATTTAGCCTACTGAATATTTCTCAAATCTATTCTCTCTTACATCTTCCCCCATTCCCCCCACTTTCTAGTAAGGCAAGATGAATTTCCATACCCTGGTGCCTGTATATCTTATTTCCCAGTTGCATGTAAAAAAACAAAACAAAACAACATTTTTAAAAATACGCATTTGTTTTTAAAACTTTAAGTTCCAGACTTTTTCCTCTTCTTCCCTCCTCACCCACCCCAACTTGGAAGATAAGCAATTCAATATAGGTTATACATGTTTAATTATCCAAAACATTTCAACAGTAGTCATGTTTTAAACGACTAGCTATATTTCCCTCCATCCTATTCCACCTTCTATTTATTCTGTTTTTCCTTTAACCCTGTCCCTCTTCAAAAGTTTTTACTTCTAACTACCCTCCCCCCCCAATCTGCCCTCCCTTCTATCATCCCCCCTCTTATCCCTTCCCCCCCTATTTTCCTCTAGGGTAGGATACTAAATTGAGTGTGTATGTTATTCCTTCTTTAAGCCAAATTCAATGAGAGTAAGGTTGTCCTATTCCCTTTTACCTTCCTGCTCTTCTCCTTCATTGTAATAGTAGAAAACTTGCCTCTTTTATATAAGATAATTTACCCTAATCTATCACTCCCTTTTCCTCCCAATATATTCTTCTCTCACTTCTTAATTTTATTTTTTAGATATCATCCCTTCATATTCAACTTGTCCTGTGCCTTCTATATATACATGTACATACATATGCACACAGTCACATATATATTTATACATATCTACACCTTTCTATAAATACATATATGTATAGAACCTTCAGCTGTCCTCATACTGAGAAAAGTCTCATGAGTTACAATTATCGTTTTTTCCATGTAGGAATGTAAATAGTTCAATTTTAATAAGTTCCTTATAATTTCTTTTTCCTGTTCACCTTCTTATGCTTCTCTTGCTTCTTGTATTTGAAAGTCAAATTTTCTGTTCAACTCTGGTCTTTTCATCAAGAATGCTTGAAAGTCCTCTATTTCATTGAATATCCATATATCCCCCTGCAGTATTATACTCAGTTTTGCTGGATAGGTGATTCTTGGTTTTAATCCTACTTTCTTTGGTTTCTAGAGTATCATATTCCAAGCCTTTCAATCCCTTAATGTAGAAGCTGCTAGATTTTGTGTTATCCTGATTTTGTTTCCAAAATACTCAAATTGCTTCTTCCTGAATGCTTGTAATATTTTCTCCTTGACCTGGGAACTCTGAAACTTGGCTGTAATATTTCTAGGAGTTTTCTTTTGGGGATCTTTTTCAAGATGTGAGTGGTGGATTCTTTCAATTTCTGTTTTACCCTCTGGTTCTAGAATATCAGAGCAGTTTTCCTTAATAATTTCTTGAAAGATGATGTCTAGACTCTTTTTTATTATGGCTTTGAGGTAGTCCAGTAATTTTTAAATGATCTCTCCTGGATCTGTTTTCTAGGTCAGTGGTTTTTCCAATGAGATATTTCACATTGCCTTCTATTTTTTTCATTAGTTTGTATCTGTTTTATAATATCTTGATTTCTCATGAAGTCATTAACTTCCATTTGCTCCAGTCTAAATTTGAAGGAATTATTTTCTTTAGTGAGCTTTTGAAATTCCTTTTCCATCTGGCCAATTCTACTTTTAAAGGCATTCTTCTCCTCATTGGCTTTTTGGACCTCTTTTGCCATTTGAGTTAGTTTATTTTTTAAGGTGTTATTTTCTTCAGTATTTTTAGGATCTCCTTTAGCAAGCTGTTGATTTGTTTTTCATGATTTTTTTTTGCATTACTCTCATTTCTCTTCCCAATTTTTCCTCTACTTCTCTTACTTGATTTTCAAAATCCTTCTTGAGCTCTTCCATGGTCTGTGACCAATTCATATTTTTCTTGGAGGCTTTTGATGCAAGAATTTTGACTTTTTTGTCCTCTTCTGATTCTATGTTTTGATCTTCTTTCTTACCAAAAAATATTCTATAGTCTGATTTCTCTTCCTCTGTTTGCTCATCTTGCCAGCCAATTACTTGACTTTTGAGCTCTTTGTCATGGTAGAACTCTGCTTCCAGATTGGAGAGTACTGTGGCCCAAATTTCTGGGGTTTTGCACAGCTGTTGTCAGAGCTTCTTCTAGGTACCTGCCTCAGAACTATGAGGAATACTGCCTCTCCACAGCCCCAACAACCTCCAACATGCCAAAACTCCTCTCACCCCAGGACTGCCACCTAAGACTGCAACCCAGAACCAAGCAAGGCAAAGCAAGTAAATCCTGCCACAGCATCAGCAGAGATTCCTACAATTGCCCTCTGATCAGCTGCTTGGTCTCCCCACTATCTGTAGACTTGGAGCCCTGGAAGCAGCCACTGCTGCTGCTGTTATCACTGCCACTTCTGCCCCCACCTCTACTGCCGGAGTGGGGGGGCAGAGGATGGACCACACTCTTTTCTCACCCCGGTCCAAGAGAGTTTCTCCACTGACCCTGTACTTTCTTTTTGACATTTATGGTTTGAGAAACCTGGAAACTGCCACAGCTGCCAGTGATTCAGTCCCCTGAAGTCTGCTCTGACTGATCTGTGCCTCTGGTCTGTGTGGGTGCTGTCCATGATGTACTGAACTCCACTCCCACCTTGTTGTGATAGACCCTTCCTGTCAGCCTGCCACACTGCCTTCTGCGGGAGATTTGTTTCACTCTGTCATTTTGTGGGTTTTAAATCTTTAAAATTTGCTTAAAGCAATTTTTTACAGGTATTGGAGGTACCTGGGACAAGCTCAAGTTAGTTCCTGCTTTTACCCTTCCATCTTGACTCTGCACCTCCCCCCCCATTTCCTTTTTAAAGGTCCACTGAGCCATTGACCTACTCAGCAACCAATAAGGGAATAGCTTCCTCCTCAAAGCTCTTAAATACATTAACTGTGAGCCACATGTGGCAGCTTAGAAGCAGCCTTGGTATACTACAAGAGCTACCATGTAATCCCACTTTTTGCTCATTCCACTTTTTGGTTCATTCCATTCAGCATGCTGTGGACTACTATACAGATATTCATATAATCTAACAAGCAGCTATTGAATACCACTCAGGGTCTACTACAGATAAAGTAGCTTACTACTTGGGGAATTCAGGGAGTGATGTGGATTGTAATCCTGAGTGATGAGAAGGATGGTAGTGTCCTGGAAAGAATCAGGGAAAATAACTAATAATTAATTATACAATGTAGTTGGCTCACTAAAACACCTGCTTCCATTACTTAAAAACAAAAACAATTTAAGCACATCCCACTATATTGGGTCAATAGTGATATCTTCATAAATAAAGAAAAAAAATTAAGAGAAACAACACTTCACAAGTTATACAGGTTTTTATAAATACCTTTTAACATGTATATTTCAGTATTTTCAAGAGCACATTTTAAAAGCTTTTTGCATGTGATTAAAAACCTCTACGTTAGGTGTGATTAGCCTCTCCATCACAAAAGATTGTAATATTTCTCAGAAAGCACCTATAATTTCTTGCAGTATTTATTGAAATAGATGAAGCCATAGTAACAATATCCTTCCAGTGTTTTCTTAAGTCAAATGTTAAAGGAAATGCATGCTAGCCAGTTACAAGAAAGGGAAATGTTCTAATATTTCTCTACTAAGCTATAACTAGTAGTTATTGTCCCCAGGGTAAGCAGCATGGAATGTATCCTCAACTGAGAGAAGGGGGTTAAGTGGGAAACAGAGACCCTAGTATGCCAGCTGGCTGTAGGGGGTGGGGGAAGGAAGATGCGGCAGAGAAGGAATTCATTCCAACCCACTACCTGGTAGCTTTCTATCTGAACTAATTATTATTGCTAACTAAGCTGATGGACTACAAGTGGTGCCAGCGCCCTCTAAATTTGATGTTTTCTATATTCATTAAAGCCTTAGTGGTTCTGCCCCTTTCATAGCGCTGCCTACATGTCTTTTTATTCAAACTGTCAAGTTATCCAAAGCATGTCTTGTAAACCACAATACCTGAAGGCTGTGGAGAGATCATACGGTGTGTAGTGCATTATTTACTAAACACTATTATCTGGATACAGAAACTATTTCCAATTATAGGTTTGATAAAATGGTACTCTATTCTCTTGTTTAGGAGAATGATTCAGCTTGCTGCTGGGGTAATAACTGCTTGACAGTTTCCAAGGGTGGAGATTAGCGAAAGGAAAAGGGAAGATCCATTCTTTATATCTAATATCTCTAATAACTACTCTCTTCTCACTGCTGAGACTACCATGCATGCACAGCTAAGATGAACCTGAAAGATCTCTGCTATAGCATCCTGATGTTCCATTATAAGAATATTTGGAAAGACAAATTCAGATAAGCTCTACTATACCTACAACAAACGTTTGGTTCACATAGCTCAGAATGCAACACAACAATAAAAAACCTCAGAAGTACTATATCAAGAAACAAGTCAGGAATGAGTGCAATGGCTATGTAGCATTTTTGTTAGTGAATAATAAATGATATATGAAAATTGTTCATTTTAATTAGAAACATTCAAAGTCTATTGTAAAAATGAAAAAATTATAAAAGTTTGCAAGAGTAAGACTTTATTTATCAATTGTTGATTTGGGGTATTGTAGAAGATAATTTTTTCCAGTTATTGCTTTTCATCTTGGTTTTTATTAGAAGTTAGAAAGAAGCAATCTCAACTACTTAACTGTATACAAAATTGCATAGAATCAGGATCCTGGAAGAAAGTTTTTTCCTACTTTATTCTCTTTAAACAAGCTTTTGAATGGAAATCCTTTACTTGATCTAGAGCCAGAGAGGGAAGATTTAATCTAATCTCACGGATTCTTTTCTAATACAATATATATGTTTGCTATGGCACTCTTCCTCTGAAAACTATAGAAGTAGACCATTGGATTCAGTTTTTACTAGGCATCAGTTATATGCACAGAGGAGCTGATAAATTTAAATAAATTAAAAATCAGTCATGATCAGATAGCTCAGCAGTACTTTCATTCAGAAATCAAAGGCCATCTTTTTGATATTATTGACTTTTCTGTCAGTTCTTGTTTTATTTACATTTGGAAATGGTTTAAAGATGAAAATATTTTCAAAATTGGGTTGATATCACTAAAATAGTTTTTTTGGAAACATGCTCAGCAGTACTGTGAGATGGTATGACCATGAAAGTATTTTTGGTTTGGAATTGTCAGTTGTCATTAGAGTTATAGCTGCCTTCTGTCTTGATTGTGATGTATTCACAGCCCTCAGTACCCCCATCTCTTTCACTGTCAATGGTTTGCATTGCTCATACTCTATTTTTATTTGACCTGAAGCCAGTTGCAAATGTTCCAAGGGACAAAACCAGATCTGGCATGACTTCTACTCCTTCAAGCTGGCCTGCTGAAATGATGGATAATTGTTAGTGACTACTGTACTGAAGATCGAGTCCTTTCTATTTTGCCTGATATACATTGGTCTTCCCATATTTATTTTTAGTTCATAAACTAGACAGCTCTCCATTATTTAACCATGAAAGCAGTGTTGTCAATAGTGGTAGCTTCTAAAAGTCTTTTAGCAATCTCATTTTGCTTTATCTTATGATGCAAAAGATTTCAGTATTTTATTACTAGTGAAAGCCCTTTGGCTAATATGAGTAATGGGCTATAAAATTAGACATTCCCATTCTCTTTCTAGTCACATAAAGTAATAATACTTTTGCCCTCTATGAATGATCAGTTGCCAAAAAACATTTTAAACAGGAAAACTGAATGTCTCAGGAAAAAAGAGCAGTAACACATTCTCTTTATTTCAGATTAATTGTTCAGTCTTAATTTTTTTTCTTGATCTATAGACTAGCTAATATCAGTAGACTTAATAATGAATGGTTCCATATAGATAGCATTTAGGGAGTTTTTTTGATTTGTTTTTGAGAGGCAGAATGGTGAATATAATAGATGCTGGACATGGGAGATGGGGGAAAGGCTGGCTTCCAATTTTGCCTCCTACATGTCACAGGGTCACGGATTAAGAATTGAAGGGCTCCTTGGAGAGTGTCTTGTCTGATTCCTTCTTTTTATAGGTCAGGAAATTGGTGGCCAGGAAGTTTAAATGATTTATCCAACATTTACTATTTATTAGCAAATTTATCCTCTATATTGTCTCCCCCATTAGAATGTGAGCTCTTTGAAAGCAGGGACTCTCTTTTACCTTTGTATATTCCCTATGCTTTGCACACAGTAGACATTTAATAAATGCGTGTGGACTGACTAATAGACTAGGGGAAATGAAATTTGAACCTAAGTACTTTCACTCCAAATTTAGTGATTTTCCCACAACAGCATGCAAAACTAGAGAACTCTCTGGATTTGGAGAGAAAAGGCACAGTCAAGGCTCCCCATTTTCAAGCCTAGGAGAAGACAGAAAAGGAGAAATCATGAAAAGGAGATCCGACTTTGGTACTCCAAATAAGAGGTTTGTGTTTGTTTTAGACACACAGGTACTAAGTGCTAGAAATGAATTGATGTCCCCTAATTCCAAATCCTATACAGTCTTCCCACTGTGCCCACTTGTCTTTTGACATAAAAGGCTGTTTGCAATGCTGCATATAGCTGTGGATTTGACTCTAAAGAATTGAAATAGCCTTGAGGGTATGAGTTAGATTCATAAAAAGAGCTGTCAGCACTGCCTTGTGAAGAAGAGTCATACACAGCAACTGCAATTTAAGGGAGAACCAACTGATTGCAACTGGGCTCAGTGGAGAACTAGGAAGAAGGCAGCACAGTGAAGAAAGCAATCCATCAAACAATATCACTAGATGTCAGCAAATGACATCAACAGCTCAGCTAGAAATGGCAACTTTAGGGAGAGCCAGATGTTCCAACTGGGACCAGCACTAGGAATGTGAGTTGTACAGCCTATCATATTCTCCTTCCCAGTAGTTGTGGGGGAAACTGTGTCCCCTTATGCACATGATGGGATTTTTATTATTTATCTTGTTATTCTATTAAATCTCTGTGTTTTCATCTCACCAGTGAGATTGGCTAAGATGACAAAACAGGAAAATGACAAATGCTGGAGAGGATGTGGACAAATTGGAACACTAATGCATTGCTGGTGGAGTTGTGAACTTATCCAACCATTCTGGAGAGCAATCTAGAATTATGCCCAAAGGGCTGTAAGTAATTTCATACCCTTTGACCCAGCAATACCACTTCTAGGGATGTATCCCAAAGAGATCATAGAAGTGGGAGGAAGACCCATATGTACAAAAATATCTCTTTTTGTGGTGGCAAAGAATTGGAAATTAAGGGGGTGCCCATCAATTGGGGAATGGCTGAACAAGTTGTGGTATATGAATGTAATGGAATACTATTGTGCTATAAGAAACGAGGAGCAGATGGACTTCACATTTACCTGGAGAGGCTTATACGAACTGATGCTGAGTGAGAAGAGTAGAACCAGGATAAATTTGTATACAATTACAGACACATCATATGTGTGATGACCAACTATGATAGACTGGACTCTTCTCAGCAATGCAGTGATATAAGTCAATCCCAAAAGACTCATGATAGACATATCTACATCCAGAGAAAGAACTAGAAAGAACTGAGTTTGAATCCAGATTGAAGCAAACTACTTGATCTTTTTCTTTTTCTTGTTTGGTTTTATTTCCTCTTTACCATTTTTCATTCCATCTAGTACAATCGGCCTTTGTAACCTGACTAATGTCTAATGTGAAAGTATTTGCAGATCCTCTACTGGATTGTATGCCATCATGGGTGGGGGAGGGGAGGGAAGGAAAGAAAATTTGAAATTCAAGGAATTATGGAATTGAATCTTATAAACTAAAAGTAAACAAACAAATTAATAAAGAAAAAATAAAATATATTATCAAAAACAAAAAATAAATCTCTGTTTTAAGTTGTTAATGTGTTTTTGATATAACAAAAACACATTAACAAATTAAAATTTAAAAATTAAATAAAATGACAAAAAAGTAAGCAGCAGCCTCAAATTTTGGGTAGAGGGCATGGTTCTGAACAGATACTAACTCTAAGTGTGCCTTGATCTTAGGTATAGCTTTGAGGGGTCCATACTTGAGGAGGACCCAGGCGACATTGCCTAGAATATGATCTTAAAGAGAGAAAGCAAAGGAAGAGGAGGCAAGAGTAAAAGTAGGAAGTCTCTTTTGTACTTTTTGCTGCTACTAGGCTTTAGAAGGGCCTCATGCCACTTCCACCAAAATGATGTGTCTTCACAGAGGTGGAGTGGTAGTGGTGGATGGCAACATTTAAATGAGGAAGCCATTTTAAAACAGTAGAAGTTCCGCCGGGACTAGTCTTGTGACCAAAGCACTTGCTGTTCTCTCTCATTTCACAAGCACTGCTTTAGATGTGTTTTCAGGGTCTCATAGATCTAAATTAGCACTACACTTGTAATCCAGGAAGTGTTAGTTGGGAGACTGGACATTGTAGCAGATGTTAAGCCCTTACTTTTTGAAATGGTGAGAGTGAAGTAAAGTTCAGATGATTGTGAAAAAAAAACAACAAAAAAAAACCCAAAACATTTAAATGAGGAAATAAGCTTTTAAAAGTTTGCTTTTCTTTTACCTTGCTTTTCCTACCCTCTCACTTCTCCCTCCCCCCATCACGGTCTGTTGAGTGAACTTCTTGTTTCTATATGGTTGGCCCTCTTTGTGAATCAGTGGAAGTGGGAAAGGAAGAGGAAAGAATTAAGTATAGTAGATTATTTTAAATGTGGAACACTTTTCTAAAAGAAACAGCCGAAACCGCATCATTCAGTCATTTTATGCTTTTGGGTTTTTTTTAAGCAATTGGGGTTAAGTAACTTGCTCAAGGTTACACGGCTAGTCATTATTTGTGTGTGGGTGCTCATTTTCTGCGGTCGGATTCGATCTCGGGTCATCCCAACTCCAAGGCCAGCGCTCTTACTCACTGTGCCACCTAGCTGCCCCTTATTCAGTCATTTTAAAATAATTTGACAAGTCATAGAAGTCAGGGATTAGTAAGACACACACACACACACACACACACACACACACACACACACTGACTGAAAATGGAGCAGATAACCTCTTAGATCATTCTTGTTTTTTATTTCTGTGATTCTAGAATGGACTAAATTGAATGTACAAGTTACTTATTCTTTAATTCTTTTTTTAAAATTTGTTTGTTTACTTTTAGTTTACAAGATTCAATTCCACAATTCCTTGAGTTTCAAATTTTCTCTCCCACCCTCTTCTTCCCCCCTCCATGATGGTATACAATCAAGTATAGGATTTGCAAATACTTTCACATTAGACATTTATCAGATTATAAAGACAGATTGTACTAGATGGAATGAAAAATGGTAAAGAGGAAATAAAACCAAACAAGAAAAAGAAAAAAATCAAGTAGTTTGCTTCAATCTGGATTCAAACTCAGTTCTTTCTAGTTCTTTCTCTGAATGACATCTCTCTCCATCATGAGTCTTTTGGGACTGACTTATATCACTGCATTGCTGAGAAGAGTCCAGTCTATCAAAGTTGGTCATCACACATACATTGTGTCTGTAATTGTGTACAAATTTCTCCTGGCTCTACTCTTCTCACTCAGTATCAGTTTGTATAAGCCTCTCTAGGTAAATATGAAGTCCATCTGCTCCTCATTTCTTATAGCACAATAGTATTCCATTACATGCATATACCACAACTTGTTCAGCCATTTCCCAGTTGATGGGCACCCCCTTAATTTCCAATTCTTTGCCACCACAAAAAAGAGTTGCTATAAATATTTTTGTACATATGGGTCTTCCTCCCACTTCTATGATCTCTTTGGGATACATCCCTAGAAATGGTATTGCTGGGTCAAAGGGTATGAAGTTATTTATAGCCCTTTGGGCATAATTCTAGATTGCTCTCCAGAATGGTTGGATCAGTTCACAACTCCACCAGCAATGCACTAATGTTCCAATTTGCCCACATCCTCTCTAGTATTTATCATTTTCCTGTTTTGTCATCTTAGCCAATCTGACCGGTGAGATGTGGTACCTCAGAGTTGTTTTGATTTGCATTTCTCTAATCAATAGTGATTTAGAGCATTTTTTCATATGCTTATAGATATCTTTAATTTCTTCCTCTGAAAACTGCCTGTTCATATCCTTTGACCATTTATCAATTGGGGAATGACTGTATGTATTCTTATAGATTTAACTCAATTCTCTGTATATTTTAGAAATGAGTCCTTTATCAGAGACATAGGTTGTAAAAATTCTTTCCCAATTTCCCACTTCCCTCTTAATCTTGGTTACGTTGGCTTTGTTTGTACAGAAGCTTTTCAATTTAATGTAATCAGAATTATCCATTTTGCATTTTATAATGCTCTCTAATTCTTGTTTGGTCATAAAAGTCTTCACCTCTCCACAAATCTGACAGGTAAACTATTCCTTGCTTTCCCAGATTGCTTACAGTATCATCCTTTATACCTAGACCATGCATCCATTTAGACTTGATTTTGGTATATGGTGTTAGCTAATGTCTATGCCCAGTTTCTGCCATACTATATTCCAGTTTTCCCAGCAGTTTTTGTCAGATAGTGAGTTCTTATCCCCAAAACTGGGGTCTTTGGGTTTGTCAAACAAATTTCTATAATCATTGACTCCTGAGTCTCCTATACCCAATCTATTCCATTGATCCACTACTCTATTCCTCAGCCAGTACCAAGCAGTTTTGATGACTGCTGCTGTATAATACAGATTAAAATATGGTATAGCTAGTCCACCTTCCCTAGCATTTCTTTTCATTAATTCCCTTGATATTCTGGACTGTTTGTTCTTCCAAACGAATTTTGTTACTATTTTTTCTACCTCTATAAAGTAGTTTTTCGGTAAATTGATTGGTATGGCACTAAATATGTAATTTAGTTTGGGTAAAATTGTCATTTTTATTATATTAGCTCGACCCAGCTGTGAGCAATTGATATTTTTCCAATTAGTTAGATCTGACTTTATTTGTGTGAAAAGTGTTTTGTAGTTGTGATTATATAGGTCCTGGGTTTGTTTTGGCAGGTAGATTCCCCAATATTTTATGTCTACAGTATATTATTTTAATTCTTAAAACATTTTCAGTCAAAGTTAAGTGGAAAACAATCACCTGCTCAAAATATGTGCACAGCCCAGAAATTGTCCATCTCTTTGACCAATTCAGCTAGGTTGTTGTTTTGTTTTTTGGTCAAAGGCTGCTTTGTAACTGGGATGCAGTGAAAAACTTGCTTGTGAGTCTGCTGCAGCAGATCCCATGTTTAATTGTATCTTCTGAATGCAATTTACTTTTAGTAACTTGGATCACTTATTTCTCTCTCTCAATCCTAGTGGATATGTGTCCAATACAAGGACACTTGAATGAAATTTAATATTACAGATCTTAATTTAATACCTTATTAAGTCAGATATAGAGTAACATTTCAATGATGAATGCCTCTGTAAGTCTTTTATAACAAAACTCAAGAGAAAACTGTGATTGAAAAATATTTAATGGCTACTGAATGGTATAGTAGCTAAGATAAATACCCCCCTGTGAATTAACACTATTAACTAACAGCATTTGAAATGCTTTATTGCTTATTAAAATGTGGAAATGGATCTTATAAATATGTAAGAATTTAAATCACTTCATCCAGAAAATATCCAAACTGTTATAATATAGACAGGTCTATTTTAGTATTGGCAGAGAAGAGATTGCCTACTTAGTTAATTTTCCTTTAGTAGAAATTTAGAATGAGTTCAGAGTCCTTCTGATTTCACACTGTCTAGAAAAGTCAATTTCATTTGATTCTTGAATTTTATCTATATAGTATTGTGTAAATAACAGTTTTATTGCTCAGCTAACATAGTAAGGAAATAAAATTTTAGCTTCATGAATTCTCTAAAGAAAAAGTCTGTTTTCAGGTGTTTAATATGATATTGGTTTTAAAATATCACCGAAATTCCCCCTTTTGTTTTGGAGTTAAAAAATACACAAGAGTGACATAAGCATGACAATTTTCTTTCAAATATGAAATTGTTAATTTCTAAGAAATGGATAAGGACGTTTAATGTGAATGACAATTATGCTGTCAAATGTATTTCAGGAAATGAAGGATAAATGGGAATGTAACCACTTAATATTTTTTAGTCCTAGGCCTCCAATTCCTCTCTCTCTCCTGCTATCAGAAGAAGAAGCAACCCTCATCATCCAGTCGTTTTGGAGGGGCTATCTGGTGAGACTAATGTATAATTACCCTATTTGGTTTGATGTTGAATCTTTGTGACTCAGAAAGCACATGATAAAACTTTTAAATAAATTCTATAAACAGAGGATACTATAAATAACACCCAGACCTCTAGAGATCCTTGGGAGTAGATGTGATTCTATATAAGAGAAATCTTGAAGAGGAATTCTGACTTCTTTTCAAAATACATTTTTATTTCATTTAAAGTGCCTCTGAACTTACAGTTGAATCAATTAAGATGCATAGCATGTGCTAAAATTAGTACAATAATATTTTTCTACCTCCCAGGTTATTTTGTCAGATTGAATGTACTATCAATTTGTATTGTAAATGCTATTTGCTATTCTGATCTTTTTTTTTAGAGAAGTAATAGAACTCTGCCCTATTCTGACAAATGTCCCTTAACCTCTTAGTGCTCCAGGTGACTCTCCAAGACTATAGATTTCAAAGCAAATGCCTACCTATGTAGGCAGAGGAGTTTCCTATACCAACACAACCTAGATTAGATCTAGGAGGGAAAAAAAGAATGTAGAGAAGGGATTGCTCCCTGAGAATTGGGGTAGACAGTAAAGTTTCACTGAACAGGTGGTACCACAGGCAGGCTTTTGAAGGAAGAGGATTTAGATAAATGAAAAGGTGGGGGGGTCCAAACAGCAGATTTAATAACAGGAAAAGAAACTGATATGATCAGAAATGCACACAGTGGGATCTGGGGGGTGCAATCAGTAGGACAATTTGGCTGAACTAGAAAATTTGCATAGGGGAGCTGTGGGAGACATTGTTGGAGGTATGGTTTGGGGGTTGCAAATGTGGTTTTGAATGCCAGGCTATTGGAGTTTAGACTTTCTCCTTTGGTTATTGGGCAGGGTAGTTCTCTGGTTTGTACATTCTCTCCCCATCACCCCCTATATAAAATGTGGTTTAAAAAGCAGTTATATCCAGGCACTTTGCAAAGCCTTGGGAGATTGTTCAGTGATAATGATGAAGAGTTGTCCTTGTTTTCCCCTTATTTCTAGTAGAGGTTTTGCATTTTTAATGTACTTTTCCTAGTATAGAAACACTCTTCTTTTTTGCCTGAAACAAGTAATTTTCAGTTATCCATAACAGTGACTTTCCACCAATCAGTTGCTTAACCTTTCTATTCTAGACCTTTAGAGCTTACTCAAAAGCATCAGATTGCATTTGCATTCAGAAATCCGGTGTCCTAACTTGTCTGTCATGAAAAAATTTAAACTGATTGTAAAATATATTTTAACTAGATGCATTAACAGAAATATCACAGTATGTGAAAGGCTATTTTGAGTGAATGTTTCTTTGTAGCTCTTATTTTATAATTAGCATTGTAAGTATATTCTAGATATTTATTGCTAGACATTTGTACGTTACAGACTCAAGGAAGCTTCTATCCAGATGCTAAACTAGCTGTTGGAAACTCAGATTGTCTTAATATGTCAATTTTTATCTTCCTATCTATTTATATAATATGAATGAGATCTGTTCCTTTAAAACCTTTTCAGTAGTGTTATGTGCAGCATATCATACTTCACTGCATCCAAGGGTTAGTAGTCTCTAATGAGGAGAAAATTAAAATGAAGGATGATCATTCTCTAAGGCAATTTGGAATTAGGCTAAGAAAATGACTAAAATATCCATTACCCTTTGACCCAGATATCCTATTGCTAGGCATGTGCCCCAAGGTCCTTAAAGACAGAAAAACCATGAACTAAAATGTATTTATAGTAGCACCTTTTGTAGTAGCAAAAACTAAGAAACAGATTGCATTGATTGAGAAAAGGAGAAACAAATTGTGGTTCATGAATAGAATAGAATATCACCACACTTGAAGGAATAATGACTATGAAGAACAGAGAGGAGGCCTTTTTCTGCACATGGGGGCTGACTGCTGCTGCTAGTTTCTTCTCCCCTGGATTGCCTTCCATCTTCTCTGTATATATCTTGCATATACCTCGTTGTTCACATATTGGCCCCCTCATTAGAATGTAAGCTCCTTGAGGATAGGTAATGTTTTTGCCATTCTTTGTGTACCCTACACTTAGCACAGTCCTTGGCACAAAGTTAGTCCTTATTAAACGCTTTTTGACTAACTTACTGATATAAGTAGAATTGGGAAAATAATATATGTATTTGTATATATATATATATACATACATACACATATAATACCTGTGTATGTTCATATGCATACACACATACATATACATACACACATATGAATGATGTTAACTGTATGGAATCATCCCTCTAACTTGTGGGTGGCTAGAGCTGAGTGAAACAGGCTAGAGACGGCAGAGTCAGGAATCAAACAAGTTTAATTTCAAAGTGAGGGAAATAGCTTGCAAGCAAGGACTCATGCACCAGAGCCCTACCCCTGGTGGGGGGGACAAGGCAATGTGGGGAGATCTCAGTACTGATACCTAGTGTGAACTGTAGCCCTGACAGTGAGGGGTAACAGCAACAATGAGACCGGAAACAATTCTGGGATTTTGCTGTAACTAAGAACATCCAGAGGGTGAGTGCAAAGGATTGTTGTTATGCCAAGCTCAGGGTACAACCTGCTTGCTGGGCCTTAGCTCTGAAAAACAGGGTGTCTCCTAATATCTTGACTATAATAATGTAAACTATGTGATGACTATAACAATGTAAAAAGAAAGGATGAGAACTATCATGAAAACTCAACTGAATACTGTGTAAGTGGAATGGCTACTTCTAACCTGAAAGAGATAAGAAAAAGCATCTTCCTCCCTTTTTTGCAGAGGTAGGTGACTTAAGTGGGAAACTTTGCATATACTGATATACTTGGTTATTATTGCTGAATTGCTTTTCTCCTCTCTCTATTTTTTTTACAAGACATGGTAAGGAATATGGAAGGTGATATTAAAACAAGAGATATTTGTAAATTTATTTAAAAGTAGGTGGAGGGCACTAACCTAATAATTGGCAAAGAAAACACTACCTCTGTATTAAATTCAAAGGGGAAGCTAGGAGGCACAGTAGATAGGGTGCTGGGTCTGGAGTCAGGAAGACTCAGTTTCTTGAATTCAAATCTAACTGCAGACACTTACTAGCCATGTGACCCTGGGCAAGTCACTTAACCCTGTCTGCCTCATATTCCTCATCTATAAAATGAGCTAGAGAAGGAAATGGCAAACCACTCCATGTCAGATGCTGCCAAGAAGAGTCCAACATGACTGAAAAATGCCTAACAACAACAACAAATATTAAATTCAAATGTGATTCTCATGATACTCAGTGGCTTGAAATGCTTTAAAATACCTTATAAGGAAGAAGAGAAATAAATCCATTGAATATATATTTCCAGTTACAAATGACTTTGAAAATTAATTTTCTTTTTGTTTTTCCTTCTCCATGACCTAAGTGTGGACACCCATAATGAGATTAATAATGATCAGTTACTTTTCCCACTTCTCTACTCTGAGTTGTGACTATCAGAGAATTGCTGATTTCCATTAACTTTACTATGTTGACTTTCTAACACCATCTCACCCAATCAGCTCTTGCCAATTATTCTGAAAGATGATGTCTTTGCTGAAGTGTCAAAGTTTAAAAGATTGTTTGACACTAACTAAACAACTTACCAAAAGGTTAATAGATGTTCGATATGCTTTACTCACTGAAAGACTAACTAGGAGATCTGGAGTAGACTATAAAATAGTAAAAATGTGTGGAGCTAATTGGCCCACTTGGGGCTAATAGACTGAACTAGGTTTGGACATTTTTCTTATAATAGCCCTGAGGAAGCAATCCAGTTTTTTGGGGTCCTCTAGACCAAGGATGATTCAGGGTCCGACTACTTGTATGTGATCCAGGCAAACTATATATTTCATACAGGAACACTTGCCAGGCTAGGATTCTGGGGCAGGAAGTATTTTCCCCCTTGGTCCTGCCCCACCTCGATTCTTTGAATTCTTGGTCTTAGCTTACATTATTAACCAGTGAGGAGGCCTATTCTAATACATTGACTTTCAAACTGACTATTAAATTTTTTTTTTTAGTTTTAAGGTTACAGGGGACTAGGGTTGGAACTATAGGACCCAGCTAATCACTTGTGTGTTATATGTAACAGTGCTGACTGTTATTAAGTCCAGGGCATATTCACTGAATGGAAAGTCAGAGAAATGGGGCCTATATCTCATCTCTGCTACTTAACCCAAAAGTTATTGTGAGGACCAAATGAGATGATGCATATAAAATTCACTGTGCAGACTATATATATATATATATATATATATAATGTGTGTATATGTATGTATGTATGTGTATATATATATTATGTGTGTATATGTATGTATGTATGTGTATATATATACACATACATACATACATACACACACACACACACACACACACACACACACACACGCCATTATTATTATTGGCCAGGTTACCTTATGAAAGTTCTTGCTGGTGTCCAGTATCCTAGTCTGTAAAGCAAGAGGTTTGTACTAAGTGATCTTTGAGGTCCCTTCTCATTCAGGGATTCCCCACCGTGTACCTCAAGGTCACAGATTCATAAGGCCTACATTTTTTTTTTGTGTAGATATCTGCTTTATCTGTACATGGGGGGATAGCACCACTTTTATTTTGAATTTGTAAAAATGATAATCTCCACTGCATCTAAATAAAGCCTTAGTAGTTTTATAGCAGTATTAGAATAATGCGTTTTTGTGTGGGCTAGGTTTTGAGAGAGAAAACTTTGAGGCTAAGAATGCTGAATTGTTTCTTTTGAATAAATCAACCTTTTACCCATTTGTCAAAGGAACTTTCATGTTGTGCTTTAATTAGTTGGAGAATTATTAATTAGGTTGTATTTGGAGAGAGATGACAACTCATTTTTAGTCAGAGGTGTTGGTTTAGCACATTTTATACTATCCCCAGAAGAACTACAAAATTATTTTCATGCCAGGGAAAACCCATGGGTTTTAAATTAAGTCCAGGGCTTAATTTCATAGAATTCTGACTTTCCCTTTTTTAGCACCATAAACAGTTAAGGAAAAAATATTTAAGTGTTTGGTTATAGCTACTGATTCATCCTCACTCTTCTATTTTTTCTAATATATTGTTTTGATGCCTTGATGTTGTCAGTATTCTTTCAGTTCTGCTTTTTTCCAGAAATTTTCCCTCTTTATTTGCATTACAACTTTATTTGGATCTTTTGAGTGTTTGAATTCCCATTTGCTGTTATTATGAAAAGTAGCTGATAAACCAAATTAGAGAGCGATGTCCTCAGAGCTAGGAAGACCTGGTTAAATGCTACTGCCTTTGTGGCCCAGGGTAAGTGAGGCAACCCCTCAGAGAGCGGGACTACTGGACTTCCTATACCAATGAAATTGACAATAATGTCGACAAAAATGACAATACTAATAACAATAACTCACATTCATATTCTATATTACTAAGGTTTACAAGGCACTATGTTCATATTAACCCTATGAGTTAGAGTAAAACAGGTTTTGTTGTCCCCATTTTATAAATGACCAAATGGACTAAGAGAGGTAATATGAATGATTCACCCAGGATCTTATAGCTGGCACTGAGCCAAGGCTATCTTCCCAGAAGTCATTTTCTTTCTACTACATCAGAAGAGAAGAAGATATGAATTTTCCCAATGGTATCTGCATAACTGCTGATGTGGGTACCTTAATGGTGGTTAGGATATAACTGTTCTGAAGGGCCAGTGTTGGCTCAGAGGGTAGAAAGATGGGAGCTTGAAGAATAGAAGAAGGGAGTGGAGTGGGGAAAATGTTAAGGAATAAGGATAGATATGATTGTCTTCAAGACAAGCCCCATGATTGGCTATCATCAAGAGGTCAAAATGTGATCAATCTTCCTATGTGATTGATCAATCACTTACATCTTTGGGCCAGCCCAGCCCCATGGAGGTCTGGCCACAGCTTCAACTTTGAAGAGTTTTTTCTCAATCCAATTAATTTTATCTCAACAAATATTTATTAAATACCTGCTATGTAGTACCTATTATGTGCAAGGTATAAAACACTAGCACTAGTTCTCAGAGGATATGAAGACAAGGTGAGGAAAGGCTCCTTGAATATATGGCCTGTACCTTGGAGACCACTACAATTCACATGGTTTGAATAGTCATCCATCTCTACAATATGATGTGAGGGGCATGGACAGACCACTATGTCTGCACTCCATTGACCTGCCACACTGCTTGAAATTCATTCTAGTTGATCCATATAGTATCAAAGTTGCACATAATTACAAGGATAATTTATTGTAACTAACACATCCATAAGAAACCACCTCTCTGATGTCTTTCACAAGTAGCCATCCATTCTCTTTCTCTAGTTAGAGTAGGCTCACTACTTTGTAAGGTTCATTCAACTACTGGACACTTCGACCATTCCCTTGTGTATCGGCATTGTGCCTCCAAGGACTCTATTTTAAAAGTAACTGCATTACCTAAGAAGGACAACATTAAATTATAAACAAGAATTTATTTATTAGTAAAGAGGAGGCCCAGAAGGAATGGGTCATGGGATAAGTAAGATTTTGTGGAATGGAAAAAGAAAAGAAGGTGTTACATATGAAGTATGTAAAATTTGGATTCTTGTAGGGTGAGGATACTGAGCAGCAATGGGGCAATTTAGATATAAGAGAAGCCCATATAACAATGACTGTAGAGGAGGATGGTGGTGATGTGGAAGAGTATCAGTTCTAGATAAATTCCAGGCTCCAGTTTTGTCTAGCTAGGAGGTAGGGTAATAGGTATATAATTAATGACAAACTTGAGGTACTGTGTCTAATTGAAAGATTATGTATAAGCTATGCTCCTTTTTATCATGTTGAAAGGGCAAGAAATATACCAAAGAAAATAAAATAACAACAATGTCAAAAATAGAGGGTAAGAATTAATCACAATAACATCACTGAAAAACCAGGGTGGGACCTGGAAAAAATTGGATGAATGAATATTTACAAAAAAGAATGAAATATTATAAATACTAGGGAGTAAAATAAAGTAAAAACCATAATAGACAGGCATAACACTAACAACAAGAAGAACCCAACCTTCAAACTACTGACTGAATAAATATTAGAAAGTTGATAAGCTAAGGGAAGAAACTAGAATAGAAATTAAAACTCTTAAAAAAGAATTCAAAGAGACAAAATGAATAATTTAGGACAAATAATGGAGAATCTCTAATACAATGACTTCTTTGAAAAAAAGAGATCAGTTAATATAGTCAAAAATCCTGAGACAGAAAACATATAGAACAAAATAAAATGACAAGATTGGAATAATAATAATTTCTACAAGCCAAAGCAACTAACCTCCAATATAAAATGTTATGAGACACTTTGAAAATTGTCTCCAAAGAAAATATAATATGAATATCCTAAAGACAATACTTCAAGAAATCATACCAAAAAACTGCCCAGAAATATTGGAAATGTAGGGCAAACCACAGATTTAAAATCCACTTTTCATTGATAAAAAGGAACTCCAAGTTTAGTTCACATAGAAATATGATAAAATAAGCAGAGAAAGATAAATAGGTCATAGAGTATTAAAAAAAAACCACCACTAGGGGCAGCTAGGTAGCACAGTAAGTAGAGAACGGGTCCTGGAGTCAGGAGGACCTGAGTTCAAATCTGGCCTCAGATACTGGACATACTAGCTGTATGACCTTGGGCAAGTCACTTAACCCCAATTGCCCTCCTCTCCCCCCTCCAAAAAAAAAAACTCCTACCACTATCTGCCAAGTTCTCTGGAAAGGCAAAAACAAAACAAACAAAAAAAAACAAAAACCCTAATCCCTGCACCCAGGGAGCCTATAGTATAATAGGGGAGACCAAATACAAAGAATGAGGTACCAACGTGATATATACAAGATAAATTGGAGATAACAGCAGGAAGATATTAACATTGAAGGGGATAGGAAAAGACTCAGAAGGTAAAATTTGAGCTGGGATGTGAAAGAAGCCAGGAGCCATCAAAAACAAGTCTGTGGAGTGGAAGCATCTTGATGGCAGGAGCTGTCCTGTTTTTTGTCTTGCATCTTCAGAACCTAGTACACTTAGGATAGATTTAGACATGGAAGAGACCTTAGAAATTGTGGAATCCACCACCTTCCTTTAAATATGAGGTAATTGAAGCTCCATGAGATCGAGTGATTTACTCAAGGTCATGCCCCTGGTAGGTGGTTAGAAGAGACCAAGCAAGATGAATTAATGTTTACATTTCTTAAGGACAGACATGACTATGTTATTTTTTTTTTTAAATCTCACCTTTGTTCAGAGCTTAAGTGAGATTAAGAAGGGTGCATTCTTGCTTCCCACACATATTGAGCCTGGGCAAGTCACTTAACCTTGTCTATACCCAGGCAACTCTCTTAAAATTCTGAGTTGCAGAGAAGGTGCCAACTTTGATAGAGGGTGCTTTCTTTCCAGGGTGTTCAATATCAACAAAATTATAGTTCCAGTCCCTAATCCTATCCCACACTTTAGGCATCATTGAGAGAACAAAGAATAATTATGGATAAATCTCATGAAGGGAGAATAGGAATCATTCTAAAGTTTGAAAGGAATGAAAGGTAGAAAGGAATAGTGTAAACTTGGAGAGGTAGGGGCCCATTGAGGTTAATTGGTTCAACCCCCCATATTTAGCAGAGGTGTATGGGAATGAGGACTGAGGTTCAAATAGAGGTATAGGTGGCTACAGGGGGTAAATAGGGTGAATAGCACAGCCTAAATTCACCCCAGATCCTCTTATTTTGAATCTAGATATCTTCTGAAAATTCCATATTGCTTCATTTGTGAATTAACATTTCTGGAACTGGGGGTTAACATGATGGAAGTGAAGAAAGGAAGAGTGTGGAGCTTCCAGCCACACTTATATTTAGATTGAGTAAGAGTTAGTAAAAGGTTGGGAAAGATAGGAGACACAGAGACAGAGACAGAAAGGTTCATTTAAGCAATTATTAAGAAGACAGAACAGAACAAAAAAAAGTCCAGACTGGCAATCAATAAAGATTTATTTTATTGATTAATATAATCTACTATATGCCAGGCACTGTGTTAAGCACAGGGGATATACAAAGAAAGTCAAAAGACAGTCCCTGCGTTTAAGGAGCTTACACTCTAATGGCAGAGACACTATGTAAATCGCTATGCACTAAGAAATTATATGAAGCATAAATTGGAGCTAATCAACAGAATTTCAGAGATGTAGGTCAGCTTTGAAAATGACGTGCTGGATTTATCATATATTTTAAAAGAAAAGCAAAACTGTACAAAATAGAGATTTGCAGTGTACAACCCTTTTCCCCCCATCCCACTATGTGCCAGACACTGTGCTAGAGGCTGGGGACAAAAATTAAAAATAAAACATTCCCTATTTATAAGAATTCCATGTTCCAACAAGGGAAACATATAAATACATATGAAATAAATGTTTTAAAATGCAAAAAGGTAAAAATAATTTGTGGCATATAAATGAAATGGAATGTCATTCTGCTATTAAAAATGATAGGTATGAAGCATTCAGAGAAACATGAGAAGCCGCCTGTAAATGTGTTCAGAGTGAAGAATATAGAACCAAAAGGACAATATATATGATAAATACAATAATGTAAATGTAAATAAAGACAACATTCAAAGACAACAGATTGCAGATCAACTACAGGAGGCCATTTGATTCTGGAGGACCAAGCTTAAAATACATGTCATTTTCTTCTAAGAGTGGCTGACTATAAGAACAGAAAGTTCCATGTACTCTCAATTAAAATCAGTGTAGTAGATGTTTTTATTTAACTTTTTTTAAGGGAGGAGGCTGGAGGGGAGGAAATTATTGGGAAGTAATTGTTGGGTCAAAACAAACATTAACTAAAAACAATGGCATGCTCCATTCAGTTTCTTGATTTTTTTTCTTTCAAAACTATTAGATTCATAATATGTGTGTATTAGAGTTTTTGAGCATTTTTTTCTATTTTCATAAAAAACCTTTTGAAAGAAAATTGTAAAACTTTTCAGAAAATGTGTTTGTTACTGAGTTAGCTACATTTACTTATATATTAAAAATAAATTGAAATTTAAAACATCCATTATTTTCTGCCCTGCAGTCTGCTAATATTGATTTCAAAACTAAAACTGGCTTATGTTCAAATAATAGCCTGCATTGTGAGGAAGTTGGTTATTACTTTGCTTTTACTTCTTCAATTACATTTTGAAAGACAAGAAATAACATGCTTTAAGCAGTTCTTGAATGTGAACAACTGTTTGATTTCATAAGCAGAGAGACTAACTACTTTCACAGTATGTATTAGTCTGGTTTCATTAGAAAACTAACATTTGTTTCTCCAGGTTTCTAAATTTCACGACTTGAAATGCCAGCACTTTTCATGTGAGAGCCTCTGGATGAGGAAGGATGGTGGGTGTTTTGGTTTATTTTGATTTTTTTTAGCTTTGTTTTTGTTCAAACAACACTTTCCTCCTTTGCTGAGATGGACTGTGTGGTTAGGTAGATGAATATTCTCATGAAGGTCCATTGAACCCCAGAATCATGAACTGAGCTGTCATAAGGAAGAACTGACATTTAAACATTGATGTGGAGAAATAAAAACAACAAGAACCCAGCAACAGCAACAACAGCAAAAAAGACTTTCAGATAAAACCAAGACAAGCTTTGTATTTCCTTTACAGGTTTTTTCTTTCTTGAATTTAGAGGCAGCATGGTTTGGGAAAAGAGTGCTTGACTTCGAATCAGGGAGAACTGGGTTTAAATTTCCTCTAATACTTACTGTGTGACCTTGGATAAGTAACTATACCTGTTTAAACTAGCTTCCTAATCTATAAAATGCTGATTATAATAACATTAACAATGCCTGTAGTAATGACCTCAAGTTTTTCCAGGTTGGTTAGAAGTTGGTCCGGCTGCATGGAGAAAGAGCAGTTACAAAAGCTTGGCTTTTGTCAAGGTTAATAAGGGTGATCAGTCCCTCTTGTCTCTGTTTATATGTATTTCAGCACAGAAAGAAAGCCATGAAAATCTGTATAGGTCCTGGCTTTACTTTGATTCATCAACGTACATCAAGGATGCTTGCCCCTAGTTAGGATTAAGACATGACTATTTTGCTTTTAAGTGCTTTTCTAATTCTTCCTAGAAAGAAGCCCTGTGTTGTCCTATGTTAGTGATGCAGTATCCATAACAGAATGCATAATGGGCAAGTTTTTGTGCCATTATTCTTTTGGGGGGCCTGCTTATGGAATACAACCTCTGAATCCCTGCTTTTGAATCTTTACTTTGGATTATAGATGATGAGGGAATCTTAATGGGTAAGCCTTAAAACTTACACAGCACACATATTGTGGGCTGCTGCTTACATAGCCTTGCAGCTATATTATACATACAGAGTATATGTGGATCCTTTTGCAATGAAACCCCTCACAAATCTAGATATATAGTAAGAAAATAAAAGGCTCTCTGTCTTTCTCTGCCTTATCTCTGTCTTTTTCTCCATCTGTCTCTGTCACTGTCTTCCTATGTCTTTCTCCTCTCTCTGTCTCACTGTCTCTCACTCTCCATATATATTTGTATGTATGTATGCATATATGTATGCTATATAAGACAAATACTTTCGTCACTAGAATGCCCTGTTTAGGGATGGACTCTGCAATTACATATGATCAAAATTTTGATTTAACAATCATTTGTTTGCATGGTCATTTGTCTCTCAATACACAAGGTTGTGAAGATAAAATGAGATAATGAAAAGAACACTGAACTTGTAGTCTTAGAACCTGAGTTCAAATTCTACTCATCAGCCAATTAAGATGCCTAAGATCCTGAATGCAAAGAGCTAGAAAGCAGGGAAAAGAAAGCCCTTGGTCTCCCGGCCAATCTGCTTGCTGCCTATGTGACCTTGGGCAAATTGCTTCATGTTCCCTGGCCTCAGCTTCCTTTTCTGTAGTGTCAGGGTCTGGGTCTACTTAACCTCTAGCGTCCCTTCCTGCACTACATTTCTTCTTTTTAAAGTCAGTTAGTTAATAAACATTTATTAAGTGCCTGTTATGTACCTGGCACTCTGCCAAACTTTGGGAATACAAAGAGGCAAAAAAGATGGTTCTGTCCACAACTAACTCACAGTTTAGAGAGAACAAACTAACAAACAAAAGTTAAGAGTATGCTATATATGTGGCAAATAGGAAATAATTAAGAACAGGAAGGCAGTGGAATTTCGAGGGGTGGAAA
This sequence comes from Gymnobelideus leadbeateri, assembly GCA_011680675.1. NCBI lineage: Eukaryota > Metazoa > Chordata > Mammalia > Diprotodontia > Petauridae > Gymnobelideus > Gymnobelideus leadbeateri. The sequence goes on along the minus strand of WOXC01011948.1, from coordinate 29,216 downwards.
AAGACCTCCTGTAGATATTAGTTGGGACTTAAAGGAAGCCAGGAAAGCCAGTAGGCAGAGATGAGAGAGAGGGAGCACAAACTATAAAAATGTCAGTTATTTTAAAGCTAGAAAATAGAATCATAAGTCTTAGGTTACTAATTGAAGTATATGCAAATATAACCATGCTGTCCATATTTCTAAATTCTCTATTATGAATACAACAATCAACAAACATTTCATTATGTTCAAAAATAAAAATTGTATCAGAATGTGTGAACATATGAGGTTTTTTAAAAAAGTATATATGAAATTCAACAAGGAAATAAACATGTCCCTTCTGAGCTCTGAATCTTAAAGGTTTCATTGATGCTCTTCTCCATTCCACCCCCACATCTCTATCACTACCTACTAACTCATGCCTAGCCCTTCCTAGAAACTTCCTAGCCCTTGCAACAAGTTTTTTGTTGTTCAGTTGTTTTTCAGTCATGTTCAACTTTTCATGACCCCATTTGAGGTTGTCTTGGCAAAGGTACTGGAGCAGTTTGCCATTTTCTTCTACAGCTCATTTTAAAGAAGAGGAAAGTAAGGCAAACAGGGTTGATTGACTTTCCTAGGGTCCCATAACTAGTAAGTGTCTGAGACCAGATTTGAGCTCAGGAAGATGAATCTTCCTGACTCCAGACCCTGCACTCTATCCACCGTATCACCTAGCTGCCCTAATAACAAGATATATTCAAGCAAAACAAATTGACACAGTATACATCTCTCAAAAAAGTATGCCTTATTGTGCACATCTTGTTAGGGGGCACAGTCAATTGTGTCTTTTTGGCAAGTGGAAAGAGGTATATTAAACTATGTATTTGTTTTTGTTTTTCTTCTTTTTTTGTTTTTGGAGGGGGGAAGGCAGGGCAATTGGGGTTAAGTGACTTGCCCAAGGTCACACAGCTAGTAGGTGTTAAGTGTCTGAGGCCAAATTTGAACTCAGGTTCTCCTGATCCCAGGGCCGGTGCTCTATTCACTGTGCCACCTAGCCACCCCTAAACTATATATTTATAAGAAAGGTTCTAGTTTTATATGCTGATTCCTCAGTACCATCTTATATTGATATTGAAATTAATTAAATAATAGAAAAATATTTAACTATGTAGAAGAATTGAGGCAGCTTCTTCAAAAAATCAGTCCTATAGGTGGTACAGTGAATAGAGCACCAGCCCTGGGGTCAGGAGGACCTGAGTTCAAATCTGGCTTCCACAAAACTAACTATGTGACATTGGGCAAGTCACTTAACCCCAATTTCCCACCCCCTCAAAAAAAGCAAAAAAAAAATCAATCCTATAAATTGCCTCAACAATTAGGACAAAACCAACCCAAAAGTGAAATGTTTTTCCAAAGAATCACAGGATAGGAGAACCTGAGCAATATTTCAAGCAAGTTGAATTAAAAAAAAAACCCATCCTCCTAGAGCTGGACAATCTTACTTCAAAGCCATCCTTGTTCATTCTCTTTATGTTTACACTTTAGTGACATTAGTTTTTATTTTGGCTACAATGGGCCACTTCCATAACAAGACATGATACTAGAAAGAAACACAGCACATTATTGAGAAGTATACCCCTAGGGGAACTTTTGAGTATTTAAAAGCCATTATCAAGTATAGAAAATGGGAGGCAGGACATGATGGTGTTTACAATGAATAGGTATTTAAATTCATCTTGAAACTAGAAGAGACTGTAGAGGGACCATTCATGAAGTTCAATCCCAAATGAATATATTAAAGTTGAGAAGACTGTTGGGGGTGAGGAGCCCAGACTCTTACACTTCTCTAGAGGCAAGTAGCCACCAGAATCCAGGTCTCCTGGCTCCTGGTCCAGTGACCTTTCCACCTTGTCGAATGCTTTATGCCAGAGGTTTTCTTCATTTTTTATTCTTTATCATATAACTGATATGTGCTAGCAGGTGCTGAAGTGATGAACTTTGCCTACAAAAGTCAGACGTTATATTGCACAAAAGGAATGTTAAAAACGAGACATCATATCAAGTGACATCCAATTGCATGGTCTATATTGCACATACCCCTGGGCAGTCACATGGCAATTTGTTATATACTTTGCATACTTTATGAACAAACTATTCATACTGCCCCTTTTATGAAGTGGTGTAGAGAGAATTTAGCTTTATCTACAAATAGGAATGGCAGTGGGGTACTCAAGTCACGTTCACATGCTTGCTTTATAAATGCAATTTCAGTCATACTGTCTGCCAGATTTCCTCCCAGACCAGAAAATTCCATTTTTTGAAAAGCTCTATTTTTGTCTAACTTAGATATTATGGGACTTGATTTCTAATTATATTGACCAAAGCTACATATTTGAAATATGTTTCAAAAATTTTGCAGCATGTAAAAAGTTATAAGCTATTAATGTAAATATGTATGCATTGTCTAGATAGAAAGATAGATGGATATTATTAGACAGATAGATGGATAGACAGAAACAGATAAAAACATAACAAAAATGATGGTAGACTGATAAATTAATGTCGTCTATTTGAAAATTAACCTGACCAAAGGCTAATATCTCCTATATAAATAAATATGGTTCTAAAGACCATCCCACAAAAGGCATTCACTTTTTCTTTTGGAGGGGGGAAGGTAGGGCAATTGTCTGAGGCTGTATTTGAACTCGGGTCCTCCTGATTCCAGGGCTGGTGCCCTATTCACTGTGTAAAAGGCATTCACTTCTATGCCAAACTGGTATGTGACATCAGGATGGCAGATGCCCCTGGTGGGTCCTGCCAAACTAGAATAGATTCAGGTAGAGTTCTAGAATGTATGTCTGTTAGCAGAGTGTATCTGGAGAGTCTTACTTTTCACACCTATCCTTTCTAATCCTCTTTATGTTTACACTTGAGCGACATTAGTTTTAAGTTTGACTATACAACAAACCACTTCCATAACAGGGCCTGATACTAGAAAGAAACCACTCAGTTCAGCTGAGCTTGGAGAAGCTGATCATCAGAATGTTGGTCACCTGGTGACTATTTTGGTTGCTGCAGCAACGCAAAGATCACTATCTCTAGGAAAGCAGAGAGAGGTTATAATCTACATCAATGGAGAGTCTGCGACATTGCTGAAGTCACAGATTCCTGAGTGATTGAAGTGAGAATATGTTGCTTGATATGGGAAGTAACAAATGCCTTTGATATGCTATCAAACCCATGCAGTAGAGAAATAGGAATCAGAAACTATGAAGAAACATAAGTCCCTTGGAAAATAGTGGTGATGTCAGCCGAAGTTAGGCTAGAGCTAGTCCGTGGTTTTTTTTTTGTACAATAGATGAGCAAAAAATAAACAGTGATGTAACTGGGAAAAGAAAATGAGCATAGGATAGGAGCCAAGAATGCAATTACATCATTGAACCTAGTCATCTGCTTGTGAAGCCCAAATAAATTACTTTTATCACTGAAAAACATCCTATGAAATGATTTATTTTTTTATTTTGGTGCTATATTAAAAACACCAAAGGATTACAAAGAAGGCTATTAGATATGGGTGGAAAAAGCACTGAATATTTTTGTAACATTTGCTTGGTAGAAACTGCCCAAATATTTTCTAATTTAAAATATTTTCAACTTGAAGTGAAACTGAACACATGTAAGCACAAGGTCTATAAAGGATATTTTTCATTTTTATTTCCTCAAAGTCTTCCAATATACAGTAATATAAGTTCCAGCTTTGTTTTTCCTCTCCTTACTTTCCCTAGGTTTTCAGCTTCCCTAGTATTGTTTATCTATGATCCATTTTGTCTAAGCTTCCTTTCCTCTTTTCCGGAGTTTTCCACCTGGGAGTCAGAGATGGAGTCTTCTGTTCAATGCAGCTGTTCCAGGCCAAAGAGGATACATTTCCTCTCTTTGTGCATTTTTATAAGCCATCTTTCTTGCTTTCCCCTTTGGGCTGCTACTGAAAAAGGTGTATCAGTGTCATTTCCAACAACACTTCCTTTTTCAGGAACAGCATTTGTTATATTATTTGATGAGTTCTGATGCTTGATGGGACAGGGTAGAGGCCATGATGAATAACAGATGATTTTAGGCCATAACTGAATTTGGCGTCACTTTTCCCAACCCAATAGTCACTCAACATGATTAATTTTATACTGCGGAATTTTTCATGCTAATTTTTCAGTAGAATTGTGGAGTATTAGATAAGGAAACTTTGATATTATCTGGTTTGACCCCTTTATTTTTCATGAGGAAAGCTGGCATTAATTTTCCTATATACTTTGGTGATTTTATTCTCATTAAACACATTTATTTTCCTAGAGGCCATAAAAATCTTGTTCTTTGATCCTGGTTTGAGTTCATTGAAAATTATTAAGTATTCAATTGTGATCCATGTAATAATTTTTAAGTACATTTTTTTTTTTTGCCGGGGGAGGGTAGGGCAATTGGGGTTAAGTGACTTGCCCAAGGCTAGTTTTTGTGTTAAGTGTCTGATTTCAGATTTGAACTCAGGTCCTCCTGACTCCAGGGCCAGTACTCTATTCACTGTGCCACCTAGCTGCCCTGATTAGATTAAAAAAAAAAAAAAAAGCTTTTCAGGTTTCCAAATTTTTAGTAATTCCTTTCATTTTCTTTTTTCAGGTATGGTTTAACTGAAATTTAAATAAGAATTAAAAAATGACTTGCATACCAATATTATACTTACCAGTCAGCCTGTGAATTTCTTTCTTGTCATAAATGAGATTTATCTGATGATTAGCAAGCTTAAGTATTGTGCCAACATTACAAATCATATTTTTCTTCCTTATTTAAATTCTTAACTTTTCAGAGCCTGTGTTTTTTGATATTTTATTTTATTTTCAACAAAAAAATCTTTGAGCGTCTGACTAATTTGCACCTTAAATCCTCCTGGGGCTAGAGGAAGAAAAATGAGTGGGAGAGGAAGAAAACGTGGCAAATGAACACTTTGTCAGCTGAAATAGGCATGAAGAGTCTATCCATTACTTTTATTTCTAACACTACTACTGTGACTAGAAGGTGAACATATATTTAAAGACCCAGCCCTTGTTTCTAAGTCTGCTGTGGTTGACCTCTTAAGCTAAATACTTAAACAGGCATCACAATTTGCTTCCTGCCCTTTGAGCACATTTAGATTTAAATTTAGATTTAAAGCTGGCAAAGATTACATTCTCAAATTGTTAGCTCTCAGCCAACAACAAGCATTTATATTTCTGCAAGAAGTAATGTCAGTAGCAACAGTTTTGAATTCATTGTTAGCAAGGACAGGAAACCACTGAAAGGGTATACTCATTAGTATTGTAAAACTTGCCCTTAATTTCAATCAACAGTCTCTTAGGAAATGCATCAAATACTTTTGATGCTTTTGTGAGATTCATTTCCTGATTACTTGGGCATGCCTGGGCCAAGAAAAGGTGGGCAATTTTCATCTGAAGCAGTAGCAGTGAGTATGGAAACGTTTCTCCAAAGAATGTGCTGTGGTGTATCTCCTTTCCTAAAAGGGTATTGATAAGATATGACCACCTATACAAATAAGAGATGTGTAAAAACTCTTTGCAAAACTTAAGTTAATATAAAAATGGTATTATTATTCTAGAAAGGCCTACATGTATCCTATAGTTTAAAAAAAAAAGATCCTCTAAAACCTAAAAAACCTGCTGCTACTCAAAAGAGGCATACAGGCAACTCTTGTAGTGACCTCATATTAATGCATGGGTAATAGTTTTTAACTTAACTATCACTCATTTTGATTCTACCCATGTGAGCTGTGATTTAAATGGGAAAGTTCTGTAGTAGTTAGTGGAATTGTTTTTATCAAGTACCTAATATCTTTTATGGTAACAATATTGTTGAATATTATACATAGCATAATAGTATAATATACTTATTTCATATATATACTTATATACTATTATACCATGATATATTCTATAATAGTATGGCTTGAAATTTTAAAAGTGTTTTATTAAAATCATAGTGGACAGAACTAATCTTTAGAATTTGAAACATGTTTTATCCTAGATCCATAATTTTTTGGAAGAGAAATTTTAAAAATCATTTATTTGCATAGGCTGAATAGGAATTTGTGAAAGAACTTATTCCATATATTTTATTAGTTCATTAAATAGGGATTCTGTAAATGTATGTAGATTTAAATTACTATAAAACTCAACTTTGCAAGGTTTTTATAAAAATCCTTAAGCATGAGCACACTTTACATAGTTTTCATTGCCTACTTCTATAGGCCTATGGAATACTGCATGAAATGCCTGATGTCAAGATCTGAGCAAAATTCTTTTTTGGCAACATTCAATACATAACTATCCCTTAGATTACTGCTCAGTATCTTGCTGTCATCTATAGCGTACCAAATGTCCTCATCTGGAGAGATTACAAATACTACAGGGCACCATTTGGTTACCTTGTTAAGTTAGGTCTTCCCTCCATGAAGATCAATGAGTGCTTCCTAATGTGCAACATTGACCATCTCCTATTCATTCAAGTACTGTAGTCCTCCATTGCCTCTAGGATCAAATATAAAAACCTTTGTTTAGTTTATAAAGCTCTCTATAGCCCAGCCCTTTCCTACCTTTCTACCAGTCTTCCTTCTTTTTTGTGTGCTTTTATTCCTGCCCCTACGGATGGCTACCATTATATACAAATATGTATGTATGTGCATATATATGTATTACATGTAAATACATATATATGTAAAATCATTTTATACTTCTATTTATCAGTTCTTTCTCTGGATGCAGATAACATCTTTTTTCCTAGGTCCTTTGTAGTTATTTTGGGTATTTATAATAGTAAAAATGACTTAGTCATTCAAAGTTGTTCTTAAAATAATATTGCTATCACTGTATACAGTATTCTCTTGGTTCTTCTAGTTAAGCTCTTCATTATTTTATGCAAGTCCATTCATATTTTTCTGAGACCACAGAACTCATAATTTCTTATAGCACAGTAGTATTCCATCACAGTCATATACCACAACTTGTTCAGCCATTTCCCAGTTGACAGAAACAAGTTAAATAAATTATTTGGAATAATAGGCAAAGAAGGGGTCCTACCAAACTCCTTTTATGAAACAAATATGATACTGATACCTAAAAAAGGAAGAGTAAAAACAGAGAAAGAAAATCATAGACCAATTTTGTTTATGAATATGGATGCAAAAATCCTAAATAAAATACTAGCTAAAAGATTTTATAGACACTTTCTCAGATAAAGATTTTATAGACACTTTCTCAGATAAAGTCTCATATTTCAAATGTATATATTCAAATGACTATATCAAATCTATAGGAATATAAGTCATTCCCCAACTGATAAATGCTCAAAGGATATGAATAGACAGTTTTCCAATGAAGAAATCAAAACAATTTATAGTCATATAAAAATGCTCTAAATCATTATTGATTAGAGAAATGCAAATTAAAATAATCTTGAGATACCGTTTTATATCTATCAGATTGACTAAAATGATTGAAGAGGAAAACAACAAATGTTAGAAGGGATGTGGAAAATTTGGGACACTAATTCACTGTTGGTGAAACTGTGAACTGATTCAACCATTTTGGAGAGCAATCTAGAATTTATGCCCAAGGAGTTATTAAACTGTCTATACCCTCCAACCCAGCAATACTGCTACTAGGTTTGTTTCCAAAGATGATCAGGGAAAAAGAAAAAGGACTTATATGTTCTAAAATATTTATAGCAGCTCTCTTTGTGGTGGTAAAGAACTGGAAATTGTGGGGATACTCACTAAATTTTTATTCAAAAAGTTATTGTTTCGTGTCTGACTCTTTGTGACCCCATTTGAAGTTGTTTTGGCAAAGATACTGGAGTGGTTTGTCCTTCCCTTCTCCAGCTCATTTTAGAAATGAAAAAACTGAGGGAAACAGGGTTAAATTACTTGCCCAGGGTCATACAGCTAGTAAGTGTCTGAGGCTGGATTTGAACCCAGTTCTTTCTGATGGCAGGCACTCTATTCATACTGTACCCTTAGCCACCCCAATTTTAAAATACCTAAGTTTTGCAAGAATAAAAAACCAAATTAGTTCCCTCTTTGTTAGGGGAGATAAGTACTGTACCTGTAATTTCATTGCTATAGGAAATTTGGTGAGGAAACTCCTTCTACCAATCCAAGTTGGGACCTACTCTGCAATTTACAATTTCAAGAAAACTATTATAGGAAATGACTAATTTAACCCCTATTTTATGTAGACCCCTGGTTAGTATTATTCAGTTGAGTTTGATTCCATAGGGGCAGTAATTACTATTGTTATACTTGTCTACTGATACACAGTTAGTTCATCTAGTGATTCTACTTGCTTAACCAATGCCTGATGAATAAATGACCAAGCCCAGTATGGTGGAGGAGGTGACTCAAGGCCATGGAAATTCCCTTAACTATTTTTGATTGTCCCTCCACCCTTGTTATCCCTTCACTAGGGAAACAACCCTATGGCACTTGGCCAACAGGTCCTATGAGTACTTGACCAGTGGGTGACTATATCTTCATATTGCAGGAGCTGCCTCCATATCTGTGGCCCACCATGAGGCCAATGAAATACCATCATCTCTGCCCATATCTGGATACTTCTACCAGCTAATCTGAGCAAGCATGAGCTGAAGGTTCTCCTGGAAGGTCAAGATATAGATATAGGTCTATCAACCAACAAGACTATGTTTTACTTTGCCTCTTCTCTGTTGTCTGGGTAGCAAGCACTATAAAACTAAGACTGTAAGGAAAGGGAACATCTCAGATCACGAAGAAGATCTAAAGTTCACTTCATTAGAGAGGACTATAGAACCTTAAATAAAGTGCTATTGGCACAGAGCTCTGCCTCAGTTTCTTTTATTGCAGATTGGATAATTTTGAACCCCACACTACCTAGAATACTAAAAGCTCAAGTGATTTGCCCAGGGTCACACAACTAGTATATATAAAACTACAACCCAGATCTTATGGCCTTTGAGATCAGCTCTCTTATCAGCTATACAACATTGGCTTTCATCTTTGGCTCATCTATTGTGATTCAAATACACTGAGATCAGGGCTCCTTACTAAAAAATAGAAGCAGGGCTTCAGTAGGAAAACAAGCAAAAGCTTCTGAAGAGGTAGAGAGGAATTCTGAACTGTATTAGGCAGTTGAAGGGTAGAAAAAAAAGACAGAAGACAAAAAAGAATGAGAACTACCACCTAACACTTGGGGCTAAATAATAGATATTAGACTCTTTACTATAGAGTGTGTACATCTTATAGAGAGGATAAATTAAGACTGTTGATTATTAAGGATTAATAGTGTATGTTTGAAAAGGGTTTTTTAGTGAATTTTTAATAATGAGTTAACGTTTAGGGAACAAATAGAAACTAAGTAAAATCTTTTGTGACCTTTTTTAGGTTCGTTGTGAACCTGAGATCCAAGAATTGCGACAGTGGCAGAAGCAACTGAGGGAAGATAATCACATTCGTCAGAGAGTGAAAGAATTCTGGGCTAAACAAGAAAAAAAAGGTCAGTCCTTACCTGATTCAGAACCTAGTTGTTTATTCTCAAACAATAGTATTACTCTTCTGCCAACCCCAAGAGAGATTTTTTTTCTTTATGAAATTCAAAGGGTTATTCATACTACATTACTCTTCTTGGGCCTCAAATGCTCCAACTTGGAAATGACTGAATGTGAAAATCCAACTATGGAAAGATTAAAGTGATAAGTTACAATTAATCTGGCAATTTTCCTGCTCAGAGATGAATCCATGTTTTTGTTAGGCTGATAGCTGTGGTGACTTTTACAGGAATTCAGTGGATCCTATCATTTGGCATGGACAATACTACTTAACTTGATCAAAAGTTATTTTTATGAGTTGTTGATCTAATCCCAATCTGAACCACTAAATATCACAAAAAACTTTAAAATAAATTGAATGTATGTAGAAAATGTATTGTGGATATAAAAAAAAGTAAGTCTCTTTCAATTCCCAGGATGAACAAGCAACTGTTATATTTGGCAACATGAAATAAATATTTGTTAAAAAAAAAAAAAACATAGACTGTGAGAGTGGAAAGGGACCTTGGAGAGTATTCATTCTAAGATAAGGAGATAGGACCCTAAGTAGTTAAATAACACCTGACTGGTAAATACCTGAGACAATGTGTTTAGTAACTGTGTGGATAAGTAAAATACAAAAAAATATCTGGGATTAAATTAATTAAAAGGCTTTTACCAGCTCATGCCACACCTGGCCCTATTCACATAATTGTAGAAATGAAAAGTTTGTATTTTGGCATCTTGAATTTACAGATAGCAATTTCTCAGTATTTATAGGTAGCAGTTTCTCAGAATAAAGTATTCTGGATAGGACAATTTTCCAGACAACTGGGATATACCTTTAACAACCAAAATTTTAATTGCTTTTGCCTTTAGTTGTTTAAAAAAAATATATCTCTGGGTCATCTTTATGAATATAAATTATATTGTTTAGTGCAGTGATGTCATTGGAGACTTAAAGTGTGACAACACTTGCCCTCTGGTCCTCTTTCCCACAGTCTTTCAGCTATCACTAACAGTGGCTCAACAATCCCATCTACCAAGGTATTCCTCCCCTTCCCCCAAGTACTCGGTGATCTAGATCATCTGGGCCAAATGACTTGAATTCAACAAGGGTAGCTAGCTGCTTCCTTATTATCTTTTCATTTGTAATTGGTATTAACTATTAACCTTTTTTTTGTTGTTTCATTTCCTCCTTCTTAGTCCAAAGCCATTCATTCTCCTTGGCTAAGAAAAAAGAAGCAAAACAAGAATTGAAGTATTAGTTTTCTTCCTGGTTTTGGTCATCACTATCCTATCCATACTGTGAGGATTTTATCCCTTCTTTGTTCCTCCTTACTTTCTCAATATAGATTTTTGTGGGGTGGGCGGTGTGGTGGCAATGTGGTTAAGTTACTTGCCCAGGGTCACAGAGTAAGTATCAGATTTGATTTTAGGACCAATGCTCTATCCACTGCGCCACCTGGCTGCCCCCTCAATATAGATTTAAAAAAAAAAAAACAACTAACATTTTATGTTGTCTAGATTTCCTGGCTAGTCTTTTCCTATTCTGCACTTTAGCCCTTCTGTCGCTCTCCTTACAGCACTGTGCTGCCCTTTTATATTAGTTCTCTATTACTAGCCCATGTTTCCATTCTCTTCACTTGTCTTCTAAAATTCTAATTTGGTTAGGGAGTTCCCTGGGCATCTATATCAGTCTCTTCAGGCAACCCTCTTTTTTCTTTTTATTGAATTGTTTCTCTTTTTGTTTTTGGAATTTCAGTCTGTCGAGTTCCTCCCGGGCTAACTTCCCCTGGAGAATTTTAGTCCATGCAATCTTACTTATTCCTTTTCTGAGCTACTTGAAATTTACTTTCCCTAAATCCAGGGTGCATATCAAACTATCTCTGACTTTCCTGCACTTCTCTGTCACAAACTCTAGTAGGGACTGGTCACACTTTCCCCCAAGATTCCTACCATTTCCCAGAAACCAGTTCCTTCCTGTTAGTGAGAATCAGATCTAGAACAAACTATCCCCTTGTTGGTTCCTTCACTATTTGAGGAACATAATTACCATTAAGGCAAGTAACTTAACCTCATTGCCTCCACACCACTCTCCCCCCATCAATAAGTTATTAATCACTTGTTTTTTTTAAGAGAAAGTTCTCCAAAATATATTTAGATCATTGAAGTTCCCTACCCTTTTTATATGATGCTTTATGACTTGTTTTACGGATTCATGTCCTCTTCCTGTCCTGATTGTCACTCTGTTATATTCCAATAACAAAATTACTTTTGTTTCTTCTTCCATTATTATTCATCCAAATGCTTCCCACCATGCTTTTATCTCTTTGTTTCCTGGATTTCCTCACATGATTATAACTTTTTAATAGAAAATGCCATGCCCCTTTATCCATCCAGTTTTTTTTAAATAAAATGTCTATCTCCCAGCCAGTTATGGGGTGTTACCCCACCGAGATGTAGTGATACCTATGAGATAAAATTTGCCCCATGCAGTAGGACTTCTAGTTAGGAGTGTGTTAGTAAATGTTTAATAACCAGCTCTCTGGGAAGTATGCATCATACACTTTTAGGTTTTTGTCGTTCAGTCATTTTCAGTCATTTCTGACTCTATGACCCCATCTGGGGTTTTCTTGGCAAAGATATTGGAGTGGTTTGCCATTTCCTTCTCCAGCTCATTTTGCAGATGAAGAAACTGAGGCAAACAGGGCTAATGATATGCCCAGAGTCACATAGCTAGGTGTCTGAGGCTGGATTTGAACTCAGGTCTTCCTGACTCCAGGCCTGACACTCTCCACTGCACCATGTAGCCGCACCACTTGCCACACCATTCTAATTCTTTTTTTTTTTTTTAAGCAATTGGGGTTAATTAACTTGCTCAAGGTTACATGGTTAGTCATTATTTATTTGTGGGTGCTCATTTTCTGAGGCCAGATCTGATCTCAGGTCATCCCAACTCCGAGGCCGGCGCTCTTACTCACTGCGCCACCTAGCCGCCCCTTTAGGGCAATTGGGGTTAAGTAACTTGCCCAAGGTTACACGGCTAGTTTTTGTTTGTGTGGATTAAGTGTCGGAGGCCGGCTCCGAACTCAGGTCCTTCTGACTCCAGGGCCGGTGCTCTATTCACTGCGACACCTAGCCGCCCCCCCCCCCCCATTCTAATTCTTGGCACAGTGGATTGAGGACCTTAGTTTCTTCACCTGTAAAATAAGCTGGAGAAGGGAATGGCAAATCCCTCTAATATCTGTTGTCCAAAAGTCCAAATCCCTTTGTTGTACAACTGATTGCCTGAAGATCCCACAATAAGAAGCATTGTGAGATGTCATATGCTTTCCACAGCATTTATTGCTTGTGACAAATCAATAATTGCAGGCTGTGTGAGAGCAAAGATGGGAAGCAAAAAGGGAATCTCAAACCATCTGTCTTTTCCTTCATTCTTGCCTATGTCTCTCAGTTCTTGGCACATAGTAGGAGCTTAATAAATGCTTGCTGATTGATCACTGCCTTATTCACTTGGCATCAAAAGCAAGGCAACATACTTGAAGTTTAGGGAGGAGGAAACATGTGGAGATGTCAAGAATTGAGACAGAAGCTTGGCAGTGGGCAAAATAAATAGAACATTTGCACCCAAGAAGGTCTTGGAGTTCAGTGTTTTTGTAGCTAGGAGGTGAGGATGAAGGTGTGGCATAGACATGGCCCAGAAGTACAAACGCTGTGTGACCTCAGCTTCTTTACAAAAGTACATATTCATGTGTCTGGTGTATATGATGAGCTAGAGTGGCTGCCTGTGAGGTAGACCAGCTAGTTGGGAGACCTGACGGAAGTCACAGCATCTCTTGGGTCTCGGTTTCCTCATCTGTAAAATAGGGACTTGGACTTAATGACCTTCAAAGTTTTTTCAGCTGTGACACTTTACGATCCTTTATTTTTCAGCCACTGATGATTTCTTTGCACAGGCCTGTTTTCTGTGGAACAGCTGCACTTTTGTAACAGTTTCAAATATGAAAGTGATGCCTTAACATTTGAAATGCCAAAGAAAGTGCTACTAATTATCATTACCTTTTTATTTCTTGTTAAACAATATATAATACAATATTATATATAGTGTATCTATCTATATATATAAAAGATAGTTTTATAATATGTTCTTTTCACTGATAAAAATAATGATAGTACTGAATGTGGTCTAGAGAATAGTTATTTTTTTTCACAGCATTGATTACTTGTACCTTGTAGTTTTCTTCTGTCTTGAACTGGTCTTAGTTTTTACCAGGACTCTTATAAGGCAACTCCCTGATAGCCCCTCCTCTTCTCTACCCCCCTCTCCTCCCCTCTCCTCTCCTTTCCTTTCCTTCTTCTCTTTCTTTCTTCAAATACTTATTCTTGACATTGGGTAAAACTTCTTGGCCTATCACACTCAGTCTGAAAGTTAAGATGATTCAATCAAAAGAGAGACAATTCTCCTGTTAATCCTGTCCCCGACAAATTTGAGGTTAATTAGGAAGGAGACTTATGTTACTAGATAACTTATGTTATGTAGACTAGGTTATATAATTGTTACCTAGAAGATATGAAAGCTTCTATGCTAGGGAAGGAGTGTTCACTAGAGACCAGAATACTCTGGCCTCTTTGCCAAGACACCACAGCTGTCTTGTGTCAGAGGGTACTTCCCACCCCTTCATCCCTCCTCCCCAGTTCCCTATTCCTTTGTGATCTGCATTGATTAAGGATATTTTAGATCTGTGCCAAAATTATGACTAGGAGGATAAAACTGCTGCCCACCAAGTCAAAACTGAAATCCTTAAGTGTTTTTGTCACTTTCTGGACTAAATACATATACATATACACACACATACACATATACATATACACACATGTATATACATATACGTGTGTATATAGACATACATATACATCATCCCTAAATCATACACATACATTTGTAAAACTGTTATTCATTTTAAACATTATGAATCTGTATAATGCAAGGTCTTGACAAGAAATCCTTCAGCCAAGGTGACACTGCAATTAGACTCAAGATTTGTGATAAAAGCATCTGAAAATAGGTTAGACAACTGCTAGTGTTGTAGTTAGATAGAGAATATACTAACAATAATTAGTTGAGGGGTTGTTAATTAAAATTATTTTTCAACCACATTTCTCTTTAAACACTTCTTCAAACAGTACACAGAACAGGAATTTTTTTAAAGGAAAATGTCTGAATTAAAAGAAACCATTACAATTTCATTGCTTATTTATAGATATTTGTAGACATTTATAGTGTAAAAATGATTAAATTCTCCCCCTCCCCCCAGTAGCCTTGCTGTACATAAAGAGGCCTAAGAGTATTTTTAGCAGTTATACTGGAATTGTGGTATGGTATAGACATCCTCAGATTACTCTGAGTCAGAACCTATTCCAACAGTAATTCATCTCAGACAGATGGTGTGAAGTTGTCTTAGCTGCCTTCATTTGTATACTTCATATTTTTTTGTTTACACGACCTCTGTTTCCATCTGCCTAGAGTGTTCTTGGTGTGTAACTTCCTTTCATAAAGCTGAGTCAAGCCTGCTTTGTAATGAATGGTTTTTGAGCATTGCCTGGGAGTTATCTCTTCCACTTGGGTAGGGGAAAAGATGGGATGGAGGGTGGCTAGGGGCAAGATGCCCACCCCATGTCCCCACTTCCTTCTTCTCCACTCTCCTTCCCCCCTATCCCCGTGAAATCTGTAAAACCATTGTAAAATTTTTTAGCTCTCCCTCTGTATCAGAAAAGTTTGATTTTTTTCTTTTATGGAGAGTTTATAGTATCTTACTGCATAATTTCAGTTAAGTATTTGGTCATAGGCTCTGTGTCATCTGTTGGCCTTTGTGTGTTGTCTGAGGCTTCCACAAAACTCCCCCAAAATTCCAGTTTAATTTCTTATTATGACCTGCAACATATGGAAATCTTGATAGGGAAAGTCATGATGTCAGGAATTGTATGTTAGAGGTGGGATTCGAATAGAGGTCTTCTTTGTTCTGAAATTAGTTCTCTATCCACTATGCTCTACTGTTTGTTTCATAAGATAAATTGGACATTTAAGCTATTAAAGTTCAAAACTTCACTAGGACTTTTGGAACACCCTGTATTAATGCTTCATTTTAATTATTTTAAAATGCTGGTATTTTAAATCACAGTTAGCTAATCTCTTGAAAAGATGCTTCAAGTTACCCCTTCTAGTTCAGTAGTTTATTTAAAATCTACTGATACGACAATTTTCAAATGAATTAGGTAGTTAAGTACCCATGTTTTATGTGAAGACTGGTATGGAGGAGTATCAAGGAAGTGATAAAGAAACTTATTTTCTTGGCATAATTAACTCAATTATATATATGCTTTATTCTTACTATCAATAATGTCCATGTGTTTCTTTGATATCAAAGCTTACTTTCTTTTTTAGTGCCATATGTATTTTAATACATTGACCTTACCACTTACCATAGTTGTTTAAAAGGGAAGATTGAACTGATAGAGACATACTAGTATTGTAGAAGATAAAATTCTTAAAAGGAAAAAAAGAGAGAGAAATTATTTTTTTCCCCAAACAAGTAAATAATTTTAACGTCTTTTAAGTTTGGGATATATGAAAATAAACCATAACTCATTCTACTGCTTTTATCTACATCTTAAGGTTGTCCTTTAATTTGGATGTGCAACTCAGCCACACTATATATGTTTTGGCTTTTTGATAGCTTTGGAATTTAGATTCATTTATACTTCTTATACTATTAATATACTCATAGTAATATTCATATGTAATGATAAATAAAGATGATTGGGACCATTAACTCCACAACCATATTGTTCAATTGACATAGTACTGGTTATGAGGGTGTGTAATTACCAACCTAACCTGGTGGGTGAAGAAGCTGCAACTTCTAGCCACATTACTTTCATGCTGGCCTCCAAACATTTGAAATCCCAAATCCTGATGAGCCATAGGAATGCAGACAGATACTCCCATGGACTTCTCTACCTATAGACATCAGAAATTCTTTAGGTCATAGGGATAGGGTCCTTGACAACCCTCACTGATCCACAACAGATGTCAGCAAGAGTGAAATGCTATGGGTTACTTTTGAACTACATCCACCCCCACCTTGCTGGTAGGATTTCACAGTGAATAATTCCTTGCTTCTCACTCTGGCCTATCTTCATTTAGATCAGGAATTGTGTGAATTTTGACCACTAGTATAATCTCTGTGCCTCTATTTTCCTGATTTGCACAATATGGATAATTTTGTCTCAGGAAAGAGAATAAAAGAAGTCATTGTGTGAAAATGATTTGAGTCCTTGAGAAGGAAAAATTTTGGCACCCCTGCACAAGGCTTGCAGCAGCAGCAGTAGCTTCTCCTGGGGCTATCAGCCCACAGACTGAATGTTTGAAAGTCACCTATATAAACTTCCAGGAACCAAGATGGTGGAGTAAACAGTAAGTTGCTCTCACCCCGACTTTGTTGATCTCAAAAAACTCAGAGAATATTGCTCTAGGAAAAATCCTAGAATAGTGAAGCCAGCAGAAAGAAGGGGTATGGCAGGTTTTTAGCTCAGGAGGCTAGGGAGATTAACGGGAAAAGTCCCTCTTGCTGTGTCTGAAGAAGACCTGTACAGGATGGGAGGCATGCCAGCAAGCCAGCAACAAGTCCCACCTCAGTGAACCAGCGGGAGAACCAGAACCCCAGGGTGATGGAGCTGGCAAACACCAGCACCAGGTCCTCAGGTATGCCTTTGCAAAGCCAGGGGAATTGGCAGACACCAACGTGGATGGGCATCCATCAGTGACTGAGCCTACCCATTCTCTAAAGCAGCACTAGGGGAGGAGCAGACCTCTAGCAACCAGACCCCCATCCCCCGCCTATTGCCATGAGCTTCAGTGTAACCTTGAGGAAACTCAGAAAGACCTCACCTGGCCTCACCACACACCAGCCAGCTCCAGCTCAGCACCAGGTAAGCTACATTATATAACGTCCAGCTGCCAGAACCAGGGGACACAGCACACAAAGCCAGCAACCAGGCCCTTAGCCCCTGGCATGGGACAGAGGCCCCTGTGCCCTGGAAGCAGAGATCCACTTTAAAAGCCAGGAAAAAGGCAATTGCAATAACCAAAAGCATCCTAGAAAAGCAAAGACCATAGATTCTTACCATGGGGACAGGGAAGATCAAAATATGAATTCAGAAGAGGACAACATTGACACAGTACCCACATTTGAAACCTGAAAAGGGAATATGAACTGGTCTCAAGCCCAAAAAGACTTCTCAGAAGAGCTCAAGAAAGATTTCAAAAGTCAAATTAGAGAGGTAAAAGAAAAATTGACCAATTCCTTTAAAAATACAATTGAAAAAATGAAAAAAAATCACTGAAGAGAAAAACCCCTTAAAAAGCAAAATTGGCCAAATGGATAAGGAAGTACAAAACTTAACTGGAGAATACAACTCCTTAAAAAGTAAATTTGGCCAAATGGAGAAGGAGGTACAAAAGCTAACTGAAGAAAGAAATTCATTAAAAATTAGAATTGGGCAAGTAGAAGCTAATGACTCTATGAAGCATCAAGAGTCAGTCAGATGGGGCAGCTAGCTGGCACAGTGAATAGAGCATCAGCCTTGGAGTAAGGAGGACCTGAGTTCAAATCCAATCTCACACACTTAACACTTACTAGCCATGTGACCTTGGGCAAGTCACTTAACCCCAATTGCCCTGCCTTCCCCCCTCCAAAAAGCAAAAAAAAAAAAAAAAAGGCACTTAATAAGTGTTTGTCCCTTATCCCTCAAAATATAGCACTTGAATCTATTTTGAGGTGGCTAGGTGGTACAGTGAATAGAGCTCTGGTCCTGGAGTCAGGAGGACCAAAGTTCAAATCCAGCCTCACACACTTAACACTTAGCCGTGTGACCTTGGGCAAGTCACTTAACCCCAATTGTCCTGCCCTCCCCCCTCCAAAACAAAAAGAATCAGTCAGACAAAATCAAAAGAATAGAAGAAAATGTAAAATATCTCATTGGAAAAACAACTCACCTGAAAAATAGATCCAGGAGAGATAACTTAAGAATTATTGTTCTACCAGAAAACCATGATAAAAAAAGAGCCTGGACTGTATCTTCCAGGAAATTATCAAGGAAAACTGCCCCTAGGTCTGAGAACCAGAGGGTAAAATAGTCATTGAAAGAATCCACCAATCACCTCCTGAAAGAAATCCCAAATTGAAAATGCCAAGGAATATTGTAGCCAAATTCCAGAATTATCAGGTCAAGGAGAAAATACTGCAAGCAGCCAGAAAGAAACAATTCAAATGTTGTAGAGCTACAGTCAGGATCACATAATATCTTGCAGCTTTCTACATTAAAAGATTGGAGGGATTGGGATATGATATTCTGTAAAGCAAAGGAACTTGGATTACAACCAAGGATCAACTACCCAGCAAAATTGAGCATAATCTTTCAGGCAAGGAGATGGATATTCAATGAAATAGGGGACTTCCAGAGCTTCCTAATGAAAAGACCTGAGCTCAATGGAAAATTTGATCTTAAAATACAAGACTCAAGAGAGGCATAAAAGGTAAACAAGGGAAAAAAATACCATGTTATTCAATAAGGGCAACCTGTTTACATGGGAAGATGATACTTGTAAATCTTGAGAATTGTATCTTTATTATGACATTTAAAAGCGATATACATAGACAGAGGGTGTGGGTATACATTAAATGATGTGATGATAAAAAACCTAATTAAGGGGTACAAAGGAATGGTAATGGGAGAGGAAGAAAGAAGAAAAGGATAAATTGTATCACATGAAGAGGCACAAAAACATTACAGTAGTGGGAAAGAAGGGAGGGAGATGAGCATTGTTTGAACTTTACTCTCATCAGATTTGGTTCAAGGAATAGAAATCTAACTTGCCCTATGGGCAGTAGGAGGGGAAAGGGGAATGAAAAGGGAGGGAAGAAGTAATAAAGGGAAAGGGAAAGAAAAGGGAGGGAAGCTGATAGAAGGGAGGAGAGAGGCCTTGGCAAAACTCTTTTGAGGAGGGAAAGGGAGAAGGGAGAAATAAAAGCATAAACAAAAGGTGGCGGTGTTCGGGAATAGAATGGAGAAAAAGACACAGATGGTAATAACTGTGAATGTGAATGGGATGAACTTCCCCACAAAATGGAAGTGGATAGCAGAATGGATTAAAAACCATAATCCTACAATATGTTGTTTACAAGAAACACATTTGAAATAGGAGGATACATACAGGGTAATGATAAAAGACTGGAGTAGAATATTTTATCCTTCAACTGAAGTAAAAAAAAAGCAGGAGTAGCAGTCCTAATCTCAAAGCAAAGGTAAAAATAGATCTAATAAAAAAAGACAAGGAAGGAAACTATATCCTGCTAAAAGGCACCATAGATAATGAAGTAATATCATTACTAAACATATATGCACCAAGTGGTATAGTATCCAAATTCTTAAAGGAGAAGTTAAGGGAGTTACAGGAAGAGATAGACAGCAAACTGTACTAGTGGAGGATGTCAACCTCTCTCTCACTGAACTTGATAAATCTAACCTCAAAATAAACAAGAAAGAAGTTAAGGAGGTGAATAGAATTTTAGAAAAGGGACACATGGTTGGCCTCTGGAGAAAACTGAATGGGGATAGAAAAGAATATGCCTTTTTCTCAGCAGTACATGGCACATACACAAAAATTGACCATGTACTAGAGTATAAAAACCTCACAATCCAGTATGGAAATGCAGAAATGTTAAATGCACCCTTTTCAGATCATGATGCAATAAAAATTATATGTAATAAAGAATCATGGGAAGATAGACTTAAAATTAATTGGAAACTAAACAATCTAATCCTAAAAAATGAGTGGGTCAAAAAACAAATCTTAGAAACAATCAATAATTTCATTAAAGAGAATGTCAATAATGAAACAACATACCAAAACTTATGGAATTCAGTGAAAGTGGTTCTTAGGGGAAGTTTGTTATCTCTGAATGCTTACATGAATAAAATAGAGAAAGAAGAAATAAATGAATTGGGCATGAAACTGAAAAAGCTAGAAAAAGAACAAATTAAAAGCCCTCATTTAAATACCAAATTAGAAATAATGAAAAACAGAGGAGAGATTAATAAAAGTGAAATTAAGAAAACTACTGAACTAATAAAACTTAAGAGCTAGTTTTATGAAAAAAACCCCAATAAAATTAATAAATCTTTGGTTAATTTTATTTAAAAAAAAAGAAAGAAGGAAACCAAATTACCAGTATCAAAAATGAAAAGAGTAAATTCACCACCAGTAAAGAGAAAATTAAAACAACAATTAGGAATTATTTTTCCCAACTGTATGCTCATAAATCTGACAATCTTAGTGAAAGGGGTGAATATTTACAAAAATATAAATTGCCCAGATT
Source organism: Gymnobelideus leadbeateri (assembly GCA_011680675.1). Taxonomy (NCBI): domain Eukaryota; kingdom Metazoa; phylum Chordata; class Mammalia; order Diprotodontia; family Petauridae; genus Gymnobelideus; species Gymnobelideus leadbeateri. The sequence continues at coordinate 8,223 of WOXC01011948.1, read as the reverse complement.
AACAGAAGAGGAAGTAAAATACTTAACCCCATCTCAGAAAAAGAAAATGAACAATCAATGAACTCCCTCAGAAAAAATCTCCAGGGACAGATGGATTTACAAGTGAATTCTAATAAACATTTAAACAACAATTAATTCCAATATTATATAGACTATTTGGGAAAATTGATGAAAAAGGACTCTTACCAAATTCTTTTTTTAAATTTTAATAGAATTTATATATATTTGAAACATTTAGTCTTAAAACCTCGAATTTCAGATCCATTTCCTTCCTCTCTTGTCACCCATTCCCTCTGGAAATATAAGTAATTCAGTATATGTTGTACATGTCTAGCTATGCTAAACATTACCATAGTAGATATATTGTACAAGGCAGCTTATAATTCCCTCCCACTCATCCCCCCCACCACCTGGTCCATTCCCTACTTGATCCTGTCCCTCTTCTATAGTGGGTACTTCCAACCTCCCCTCCCCACAAGGATGCCCTCCCATCCATCATCCCTCCTCTCATCCCCCTTCCCCCTATTCTGTGGCAGGTTGAGATATCCCATTTAGTATGTATGTCATTCTCTCCCTAAACCAAATTCAATGAGAATGTGGTTTTGCCTTTTTGCCTTCCTATTCTTCCCCCCCTTTGCAACCACTTCTCCTTGCTTCTTCTACATGAGATAATTTGCCCTACCCTGTCTCTCCCCATCTCCTCATGTGACTTTCCTCTCTCACCTCATAATTTCACCCCTTAAGTATCATCCCTTCCCACAAATTCAACCTGTGCCCTCTATCCATGTATAACTGTAAACATGTATACACACATTCACATATGTATTCATATGCCCATATACCTTTCTTCCATTATTTTCATAGTGAGAAAGATTTCATCAGTCATAGTTATTGTTTTTCCATATAGGAATATAAATAGTTCAACTTTGATAAGTTCTTTTTGATTTCTTTTCCCTGATTACCTTCTCAGGCATCTCTTGCTTCTTAAGTCTGGATGTAAAATTTTCTATTCAATTCTGGTTTTTTCCTCAAGAATGCTTGAAAGTCCTCTATTACACTGAATGACCATATTTTCCCCTGAAACAAAATACTCAGTTTTGCTGGGTAGGTGACCCTTGGGTTCATTCCCAGCTCTTTTGCCCTCTGGAATGTTGTATTCCATGCCCTTCGATCCCTCAGTGTGGAAGCTGCCAAGTCCTGTGCTATTCTGATTGTATTTCCACAATATTGAAATTGTTTCTTCCTGGCTGCTTGTAGTATTTTCTCCTTAATCTAGGGATTCTGGAACCTGGCTATAATATTCCTGGGAGTTTTCTTTCTGGGATCTTTTTCAGGAGGTGATCGGTGGATTCTTTCAACCTCTGTTTTGCCCTCTGGAACTAAAACATCAGGGCAGTTTTCCTTGAGAATTTCTTGAAGGGTGATTTCTAGGTTCTTTCTTTGATCATGGCTTTCAGGTAGTCCCATAATTTTTAAATTGTCTCTCCTGGATCTATTTTCCAGGTCAGTGGTTTTTCCCATGAGATATTTCACATTGCCTTCTAATCTTTCATTTGTTTGGATCTGCTTAACAGCATCTTGATTTCTCATAAAGTCATTAGCTTCCATTTGCTCCAGTCTAACTCTGAAGGAATGAATCTCCTCAATGAACTTTTGAGATTCTTTTTCCATCTGGCAAATTCGACTTTTTAAGGCATTCTTCTCCTCATTGCCTTTTTAGGCCTCCTTTGCCATTTGAGTTAGTCTATTTTTTAAGGTGTTGTTTTCCTCAACCAGGCTGTTGACCCTCATTTCATACTTTTCCTGCATGATTCTCATTTCTCTTCCCAATTTTTCCTCCACTTCTCTTATTTTATTTTTAAAGTCCTTCTTAAGATCCTCTATGGCCTGCAACCTGCTCATGTTTTCCTCTGGGGCTTTTGAGCAGGACTTCTGACCTCACAGTCCTCCTCTCACTCTATGCTTCAATCGTTTTTGCCCCCAAAGTAGGAGTCTAAGGTTGCATTTTTCTGTTTAATTTGTTTCCTTTGCCTTGGCATGTTGCCACTTAATTACTTGACTTTTGGGCTTGTTGCCACGGGAACTTTCGCCCCAAACATGTGGGGGGGGCAACTTCCATTTCTGGCAAGCTGGAAACCCACCCACAACCTCCACCCCAGATCACAATCTAGATCCAGGGAGGTTAAAGCAAGAGCAATTACCCCCCAAGACTGATCGCTAGATCTCCCTACAGTTTGCAGGCCAGGAGCTGGAGCCGCCACTGAAAACTGCAAAATGGCATGTCTCCTCAGCGGCTTCTAGCCTCCAGGGGAGGAAGCCAACGCATTCCCCAAATACTAGTTCCCCAAATAGTGGTCCCAAAGTCCATAGGGCACTAACCTCTCACTTTGTCCTAGGCATGTCTGTGTTGACCATTCTGGAATTGCCACAGCTGCTGGTGTTCTGGGGTCCCTCCAGCCAGCTGCTGGCCCTGCCGGCCTGGGGCTAAAACCGGATTAAGGCACTCCCCGCACTCTGTGCTGCGGGCACTGCGCTGGTCCTTCCTGCAGGGCTGCTGGGCTGTCCTCAGCGGGAGGTTAGCTTCTCTGTGTTGTTCTGTGGGTGCTGGGGCTCCAGAAGTTGTTCAGAGTCCCCTTTTACATAGTTTGGAGGTGATCTGGGGGAAGAGTGGCTTGGACGCTCTGTTTCTACTCCACCATCTTGGCTCCACCCCCTTGCCAAATTCTTTTTATGATACAAACCCAATGTTGATACTTAAACCAGGAAGAGTCAAAACAGAGAAAGAAAATTATAGACCCTAATGAATATAGAAGCAAAAATTTTAAATAAAATGTTAGTAAGAAAGATTATAGTATTATATATAATTATTATATTATATATTATATGTAATATAATATGTAATACAATATACAATATTATATACATATTAAAGTATATAATATACTTTGATCAGGGTAGGATTTAGACAGGAATGCAGGGCTGGTTCAATATTAGGAAAACTATCAGCATAATTGACCATATCAACAACAAAACTAATAGAAACCGTGTGATTATCTCAATGGATACAGAAAAAGCTTTTTACAAAGTACAACTTCCATTCTTATTAAAAATACTAGAGAGTATAGGAATAAATGTTGCGTTCTTTAAAATGATAAGTAGCATATAACTAAAACCATCAGCATGCATTATATGTAATGGGGATAAGCTAGATGCATTTCCAATAAGATGAGGGGGTCAAACAAAGATGTCCATTCTCACCACTGTTATTCAATATGATACTAGAAACATTAGCTTTAGCAATAAGAGAAGAAAAAGAAATAGAAGGAATTAAAATAGGTGAAGAAGAAACTAAGTTCATCACTCTCTGCAGATGATATGATGGTATACTTAGAGAACCCTAAAGAATCAAGTAAAAAAACTACTTGAAAAAAAATGAACAATTTTAGCAAAGTTGCAGGATATAAAATAAACCCATATAAATCACCAGCATGTCTGTATATTACTAAGAAAGCCCAACAGCAAGAGATAGAAAGAGAAAATCCATTTAAAAATTTTGTAGATATTATACAGTATTTGTGAGTCCACCTGACAAAACAAACCCATATGAACACAATTACAAAATACTTTTCACACCAATAAAGTCAGATCTAAATAATTGGAAAAGCATCAGTTTCTTGTGGGCAGTCTGAACTAATATAATAAAAATGACAATTCTACTTAAACTAATTTACTTATTTAGTACCATACCAATCAAACTATCAAAATTATTTTATAGAACTAGAAAAAATTATATCAAAATTCATCTGTAAGATCAAAAGTTCCCAAATATCAAGAGAATAAATGAAAAGAAATGCTAGGGAAGGTGACCTAGCCATACCAGATCTAAAATTGTATTATAAAGCAGCAATTATCAAAACTACTTGGTACTGGCTAAGAAATAGAGTGGTGAATTAGTGGAATAGGTTAGGTACACAAGACACAGTAGTCAATGATTATAGCAATCTACTGTTTGATAAACCCAAAGACCCCAGCTTCTAGGATAACAACTCTCTATTTGACAAAAACTGCTGGGAAAGGGCTGGCTAGGTGGCACAGTGAATAGAGCACTGGCCTGGAGTCAGGAGGACCTGAGTTCAAATCTAGCCTAAGACACTTAACACAAAAACTAGTCATGTGACCTTGGGCAAGTCATTGACCCCAATTGCCCTCCAAAAAGCAAAAGCAAAACAAAACAAAACAAAAAACAAAACCACAACAAAACCCAAAAAACTGCTGGGAAAACTGGGAAATAGTATAGCAGAAACTGGGCATAGACCAAAATCTGACACTGTATACCAAAATAAAGTCAAAATGGGTCCATGATTTAGATATAAAGACTGATAAACAAATTAGGGGAGCAAGGAATAGATTATCTGTCAGATTTATGGAAAGTGAAGGAATTTATGACCAAGCAAGAGATAGGAAACATTATGAAATGCATAAAAATTATGAAAATCGATAATTTTGATTATATAAAATTGAAAAGATTTTGCATAAAGCCAATGAAACCCAAGATTAGGGAGGAAGTAGAAAACTGGGAAAGAATTTTTACAACTAGTAACTCTGATAAAGTTATAAATAAAATATTTATAAAATAAAAAAATAACTCTGATATTTCTAAAACATATAGAGAACTGAATCAAATTTACAAGAATAGAAGTCATTCCCCAATTGATAAATGGTCAAAGGATATGAACAGGCAGGTTCAGAGGAAGGAATTAAGGCTATCTATAGTCATATGAAAAAATGTTCTAAATGCAAATCAAATTAATTCTGAGGTACCACATCACATCTATCAGATTGGCTTAGCATGACAAAACAGGAAAATGATAAATGTTGGAGAAGATGTGGGAAAGTTGGAACACTAATTCATTTTTGGTGGAGCTGTGAGCTGATCCAACCATTCTGGAAACCAGTTTGGAACTATGTCCAAAGGGCTATAAAATGTGCATAGAAACACCACTTCTAGGGCTGTATCCCAAAGAGATCATAGAAATGGGAGGAAGACCCACATGTACGAAAATATTTATAGTAGCTCTTTCTCTGGTGGCCAAGAACTGGAAATTGAAGGAATGCCCATCAATTGAGGAATGGCTGAATAAGTTGTGATATATGAATATAATGGAATACTATTGTGCTGTAAGAAATGATGATCAGGTGGACTTCAGAAAAACCTGGAAAGACTTATATGAATTGATGCTGAGTGAAGGGAGTCAAACCAGTCGAAACATTGTATACAGTAATGGCCACAGTGCACAATGACTAATTTTGGTAGTCTTAGCCTTCCTCAGGATTGCAAGGACCTAAAACAATTCCAAAGGACTCTGTGGGGAGTCAAAGAGGCTTGTCCCAGGACTCTGATAATTACCCTGATATCAGTGGACCTGAACAACAAAGACCTCTTTGAGATGCGACTTTTCACTAGGTCAGCTCCAGAGTTCTTTTAATATGGGTTGCACTTAAAAGGATGCTATTTGAGTTTCGAGACCAACAGGCTCTGCCCCAAGATATATCTGATTCAGCACTCAGGTATCTTTGGGTGGCCAGCTTTAAATGTGATGTCTTTTGAGGATTGCGCTTCAGCTTTGAAGTCTGCTCTCAGTTGTATCCGTTTATGATTGAGGCTGCATTAGCAGATATCTGAGGCCTAGGTCAAAGATTTTACCCTAAGACTTTAGTCTCCTAGATAACAAATCCTTATCAAATTATCTATTCTGTGCTACTTCCAGGATACAACAGACTAAGGTAATGATTAGAAAACTTGAGTCCCCTTCCTTTGTCTCTTTCTTCTATAAAAACCTTGTCCTGAGGATTAATAAATGGAGTTCTATCCTATGAACTACCTGCCTGGTTAATTCATTACTACGTCTTCGTTCACACCTGGGGCTGGTACCCAAGTGGCCCACAATAGGACTTGTGATGGAAAATGTCATCCACATCCAGAGAAAAAACTATGGAGCCTGAATGCAGTGCGAAGCAGACTATTTTTTTTTGTTTGTTTTGTTTTGCCTTCTTTTTTTCTTTCTCATAGTTTCTCCCATTTGTTATAATTCTTCTATACAACATGTCTAATATGAAAATAGAAATTTTTAATCAGAATGTATATGTAGACCCTATATCAGATTTCATGCAGACTTAGGGAGGAAGGAGTGGGGGCAGGGGGAAAATTTAAAACTTAAAACTTATTCAGAATATGAATGTTGAAAACTAAAAATAAATTAACTTAGTAAAAACAAAGAAAAATTTCTGTAAATAGAAGATATTCTTCATCTTTCATTTCTCTCTCATTGCCTCCTTCTCTTGCCTCCTCAAAATCTAGAACTTTCTAGTCTTTAACCAAAAAACACAAGACCCTTTCCCCACACTTTCTGCAGATGTTATTTCTCTTTTGACACTTTTTTGGCCTTCTGACATATTTTCATTTTCCTTATGCCAGTGATATTAATCTAAGGTGGGGTGGCTAGGTGGCACAGTGAATAGAGCACTGGCTTCGGAGTCAGGAAGACCTGAGTTCAAATCTGGCCTCAGACACTTAACACAAAAACTAGCCATGTGACCTTGGGCAAGTCACTTAACCCCAATTGCCCTCCAAAAAAAAAAAAAGAATTGGTTGGTAATAGGGGTGGCTAGGTGGTGCAGTGAATAGAGCACCAGCCCTGGAGTCAGGAGGACCTGGGTTTGGATCCAGCCTCAGACACTTAACACACACACACACACACACACACACACACACACACACACACCTACCTAGCCGTGTGACCTTGGGCAAGTCACTTAACCCCAATTGCCTTCCAAAAAGCAAAGAAAAAAAAGAGATATTAATCTAAGGTATGTGTTAAAGTACATACCACATTCTGGTGATACTTTGATAACAATAATTTGCACATTCATAGAATTCACTTAAAGGGCACAAAAATCTGCATATCCAGAATATATTTTCTGTTTAAGTGTCTGAAAAATCTCAGTAATAGGGAAAATGAGAGAAATGAAAGTTTTCCTTTTCAGAGATTGATCTCTTTTGTTTGTTCGTTTAAATGCTCAGAATTTATAATTTTAGCTGCAAGGTTTTCATGATACCAACCAAAGTAGCTTAAGTTAATACAGATGGCCACCTATGAATTCACTAAAATCTGTGTTTTATTAAAATGCACTCAAATTAGCTTGTTCCCAGAAGGGTTCTTGCCATAATTGAACTCTTCTGTTGTTTTACAAATTGTTCTGGAAGTGTTGACTCTCACATTCATGGCTGCAAACACACATATTACTTGTGTATAGTTGACATATTCACTTACCAATCTCCCAAATCCTGCTTCTTCCCTGAGATTACCATCTGTTTCCTACAAAGCCCCTCATTTTTATTCTCTATCTTCTCCCTACTCCATGCCCCTGTACCTTTTTAAAAATTTAGTTTCACCCAATCTGGAAAAAACTGTTTGGGCCTTGTTTGGTGAAAACAAGAAGGGTTTAGCTTTGATGAATCCATTACCTCTTATTATCGGTCTTTTTATCTACTACCCTGAATATATCCAAGCAGATAACACTTAATAGATCATTATGGAAACCATATCACATAAGCAATATTTGAAAGAATTGATAATGTTTAATACAGTGAAGAAAAGACAAAGGGGGAACATGAGAATTGACTCTAAACATCTGAAGTGTCATCATAAGAGAAACTGCTGAATGGAAAAAAAATCTTTACAATTAAATATTTCCTGATAAAAGTTTGATATTTAAGATATATTATACATATATATGTGTGTGTGTAAATGTAATATATGGAATACAAATATACTAAGAGCCATTTCCCAGTAGACAAGTGATCAAAGAATCTTTTCAGAAGAAGTGAAACTAACATTAACATAATAGTTTGTGACAGTTCATGCAATTCATTGGGATTAAGCAACTTGCCCAAGATCACATGGCTAGGTTTTTTTTTTTGTTTGTTTGTGTAAGTGTCTGAGGTCTGATCCGAACTCAGGTCCTTCTGATTCCAGGGCTGGTGCTCTACTCACTGTACCACCTAGCCACCCTTCTGTGATTGATTCTTGATCCTCTCTCCTTTCTGGCACCCATGTTAAGTTTTGTTCTGTCTTTGTTGTTGCCATGAGTCTGTCTCCTGTAGCATCACATTTTGTCTTGTAAGGTTTTCTATGACCACCCTGAGCCTTAGTTATGTTATCA